>MBPM02000270.1:0-42263 GCA_001695595.3 Plasmopara viticola | reverse complement strand
CCGCGCTGAGCGCCAAGTCTTGTGTTGATCACGGCTGCCCCGAAGGAATCTTCTAGGCGATGACTTAGTGTCCATTCTACCCGAAACCTTATCATCATAGCGGGACGTTCGTCGATGTACAATTGATCGGACTCTGCAGCTGTCCGGATGCTATGTGTGACGAGAAGCGCAGTCGTTACGTAAAATGCGCCGCGCATGGAGATGACGACGTGGTTTAATGTATTGATTTCTTTTTGAGTGCCCGATTTATCTGGTTTGTGATTTTTAAGGGCGGCCAAGTATTTTCAGATTTGCTACTGTAGCGAGCATTTACAGCACTGCGATCATTATTGTCTGCTCTGATCACTCTTTTCTCCGCAAGCTGCAGTGCACCACCACTTTTTAGTCGAAAGGTACACAAGCCTCGATTCACGCATATTCCATTATTGTGTACTGATTTCGTTGTGCTTGATGTAAAGTAATGAGGTAGTGACAGAGGAGCTGAACGTCAAGTACAAGTTTCACCATGCAATGCTTTTTTGGCGCTGAGCTTAGGAGAAGAGGTAAATCGACGAAGCTCAGATCGTAAAGCCAAAGAAGGAGATGGTCAGCACGATTAAAAGAGCTTTAAACCCTGTTGGAGTCTCGAAATGTATATATTGTGATAGCTTTGTCAGTGTCTAATTATCGTGTATACATAAGTCTTTAAAAGGTATTTTGTCTTGTCATTAAAGATACATAAATCTCTTCAAAAAAATAAAAAAAGGGCACAATCACAATTGCTCACTGGAAACCCTTTAGTCATCTCTCTCGGCCTCTGATTGGCTGCAGTGACTAATTTGAACTAAAAACGTGGCAGTAATGTTAAAGCAAAGATTGTCTAGATAGTACTCCTGTTTCGTATACACACAAGTCTAAAATTTGCAAACTTTGCAGGTAATTTCATATGTCGCAAGTCCCTACTTTCTGACTCTAGGCAGGCCGCTCGTGAAGAGATAGAAAATTCGCATCGACATAGTGCAACCCATCGCGGTTTGAGACTATCGAATCTCCTTTGCGACTCCAAAGGAAGTGCGGACGATGTAGGCAGCTAGTTCATAATGTACAAGAGTGTCGGAAGCCTCCTGCTGAACTTCTCGCAGCTACGTCGGCACAGCAATTGGCACCTCCCACAGCTTCTGAAGCGGTCAATCTCAATGTTTAGGGCAGCTCCGACAATTGACAGCCATTCTCGTGGCCCTGAAAGTTCCATCCCCATCGTTTGAGCTTCCTCCAGTGAGAAAATTCAGTCAATCTTGATACCTATGTTGAGCTCAAAGCCGACGTCGACGTCAATGCCGATGTCTAAGTTCTGCATCAAGGCCTAAAAGGATCAGAAGAGATGCGGTAGACTAGCGATAGATCGCCCACACAGGCCTAAGGACACGAAATCTACAGCTGTCCAATACGTTTTAATTACTTACCTCATAAAGTGATATCGAGCTGTAATTACAAATTATAAGTAGTTTGAGGTAATTAATTGAAGTATTGTTTTGCTTTGAGAGCGGCTTTTTCTTGAAGATCGGAACAATTTTTCAATGAGAGATACTACAGCCAATTCAAAGCCAAGAAAGATGACCTAGAGGGTCTGTATCAACAAGAGAAGCACCCAAATTCATTTGCTAAGCACCTGGCAGTTGTTCACTAAATGCATTGTAACAATCATCTATCATGCAGCCAAAATAATGATCCCCGGATGCACCAATTTCATCCATTTGTGCAGACAGAAGCCTTGCAGAGGCCTTTACAGTGTAGGCCAAATAATTACTGTATTAATAAGTCACTTTAGATTTGTGTAGTTGAAAAGTGAAAGTTGCAGCGTTCGTTGTTCTGTCTATTTTGTGCAAATACATCACTCTTGTGCACTTACGCTTCTTGCCTTGTCCATTCGCATCGATTTGTCAGCGTGCCTATGTCAGAGCAGCGCAAGCTTTATTCCAACTAAACATGCACTTGCCTCGCTTGATTGCCTTGGTGCGAACCTCTCTTCATGCTTTAAATTTATGATCAGTATTACGTGCTCAACGCACAAGAGCGTCTTGCACAGACTCGATGACAGGAAGCTAGTTGACATGACAATTTCGGCAAACGTTTTGAACTCTTTCATCGCTCAACATTCATGGCGGACTTAAACTTGTAATTTTAGAAGGGATAAAGTGCAACACATTTGGTCCTGTGGATACCATGCAGGACTTACATAAAAAACTATCTGCCAAATAAGTTTGTATAAACCTTATTTTACCATTTACGCAGTCACAGTGTGCTACTCTTCCTTGAAAATAACCCCATCTAAAAGCGCTAGAGGTGATGGCACCTTTTAAAAAACAACAGCAAGAGATCTTAAACAATAGATAAGAAGATTAAAATAAGTTATAAACTAAGCAATTATACCTATGTTAATGCCTATGGACGTCAAGCTTATGTTAAACACCAATTTACACATAATTAATCCCTGAATACGCCATCCATCTTGAGGTTTATGGAATACTCTTCACCATTGTGTTCGACTTTACGTACTGTATGATACAAACCAACGAAGTATCGCTATTGCCTTCAAAAGCGTTTCGGTGCCTCAGTAAGTAATACAACGCACTTTCAGAAACGAAGTTTAAGCTCTTGCTTGATTCTATGGCATCTTACCAATGGAGAAATATACCTGCAACACTAGCTTGTTTCACCTATACCAAGTCAAAAGCTTAAGAGACAAGAATGTTATAACATTTGTCGAATAGCTTACATTTGATCAAGACAAGAAAACAAAGTATTTTCAAACTGCATGACTCTGCTATAAAAAATCTCGGATCTGAAGTGACGCTTGCCTCTGCGTCCACGCGGAACTTGTTGAATTATAAAAAATCTTGATGCGGAAGTACCGCTTAAGCTTGAATCCATTATTGCTGTACTAGCTTAACTTACAACCGGTACTCTTGTTCGTGACTTTGTTGCGGCTAAGAGTTTTCGAGAAACGATTATATTGGTTCGAACAAAAAACGTGTCTCCATTACAAATTACTCTGGGGGGATATCAAGTCGGTCTGCTGTTCAATCGGCCGTATTGAGCTTTAGTGCTTAGTGATAGACACTTCGATTTCAGCTGAAAAGCTCGCAAATGATAAGTAAAAGAAGCAAGACACCACAACATAGTCTATATTTGGGGCTGTAAGACCAATAGTTCGACAAAATGATATCACAAACGTCTCTGATCGCTTAAGTATCGTGGAAAGAGTTTGAACAAACCGTTGTTAAATTTAATCGAGTGCACAACGGATTCGCTTTTTGCCACGGAGCATACGCTTAAGCCCCTTCAGAAATCGCTACGAGCCTTTGGCTGCACGTTTAGAATTGTTGCTATGGTTTTGAAAAACCTTTCTGATGATTCGTTCGAGTTTTTCATAGTCGACAAGCTAAATCTCACAGCCCTAATTGAAAGACACGTGCATCTTTTGCTAAGAGCATGGCTTTCCGCACAAGCAAGACAACGCGTTTCAAATGATCTCTTCGAATCAAAATGTTTCTTCTAAAGAGCTACAAGAGGTTTCTTGTGATGGATGTAGTAGCATTCTAAGCATTAATGATATACTAAGCTTCAGTTCTGTCTGTACTGAACAGTGTCCGCGCTTTTTTTGCCTGAAGATGCAGAAACGTTCTCGTCGGCTCTTTCGCAGCCAAGCTAACAATAAGTTTGAACGTACGTTTCTTCGACTCCACAGCCAAACTCTAAACGTGTTGGTGGATTGTCGTGTATTACCAGGTACTTTGCATGGAGAAATACCTTACAACAATATACGCTGCATTTTTGCTTTGAGCACGGTCTACAAACAATTTGATTCCTCGGAGTCAAACTTCGAAGTGGCCAGGAGCTAAATTGGCTGCACAAGATTAAGTATGTTAAAGAGCGCGCTATAGTTCGTGCATTTTTGTTTTCCTGGGCAATGTATGGTAAATACTGACGTATCGTAATCTTCGTGCTCGCTTATAAGATGGAAGAAGCGTGAACAGTACTGCGTCTGGGACATATGGAAATAAAGCGGGTGAAAACGAGCTTTGCCTTCATATTTGAGGATTTAACGCGAGCTCTAGCAAATGCCACAAACCTTTAAAGGTAAAATTGCGTGTTGATAAATACGTGACGTTTGTTTGAAGTAATACTAAAGGTAAAGAAGCGTACTGAAAGAAAAACTCGCAAATCAATGGCACACGACAGAAATAAACTAGGTAAACTTTAGAGGATTTTCGACAGGATGCACCGTGTTGAGTCTTGCAGTTAGATAGACTGCAAGTAAAAACAAAAAAAAACTTTATATGTATGAAACCTTCGTCGACACAAACACTTGTCTTTGCTTGTCAAACTTGAATCTATGATCATCTTGGTTGCGGAAATTTGCTCCTATCTTTTAACTCCATCTTCTTTAAGATTTACTACTCGCCTTTGGGCGTCTCCTCCAGTTAGTGTTGCTTTTATATACTAGTGCAATGCTTAGCAATTTCGCTGTGCTAAGCAATCCAATGCTCGCGATGTGCAAAAACTTGCTACCACAAAATAATTTTTCCATGACACATTCGTTATTTTTCGCTAGCTTAAGGTAATAAGAAATCAGGGCTGCGTTGAGATATATGGAGGCGTGTAGCTTGCGCGGAATTTCTTGAAGTGGAATAATGAAACGCAACGACAGCCACAACGGATTGCATCGAGATCGGAAGACATGGGTGTGGATATGAAAGAATCGCATCATTTTTTTCGATAAGTAGTATTATCGTTGTGGTGACTCCAGAAAGTTGAAATATTAAAATAAACGTTCTTCGAATCTCTTGCGTCTTTGATCGATGTAATTACTTGTATTACAATAGCGCATTTTAATGAGGGCGATTAGGTTATATTCCTTCCAAATATACAAGACCCAAAACAATGTTTGTTAGAGTGGACAGTCAGTAGATCTCGTAAATCGGCTTGGATTTAAGCAACGAAACTCAACAAGTAGTTCTACACTTTCAATAGTCAACGCAGACTTTCAAACAAGCGCTAGCTATAGCATATAAGTGGTAGCACATTGAGTGACTTTCTAGATGGTAGTGATAATTTAACTAGTTCAGATTTGCCACGAGCGATTACGTCTGAAGTCGACGCCAAACTTCTGCTCGAAACCTTTCGCGACAAGCCGGGCCTTGTAGCGTATTACTTGTCCATGCTCATTGCGCTTCTTTGCGAATGCCAATCTGCATTTGATTGGCCGAACAAGCATTCGCCTTGGTATCATCGTCCAAGAATCGTTTTTGGCATGGCTTAGCTCCGCTTTTCAGCGTCAACACTGTTAATGGCTTGCTGGTATGTGGTTGAAGCATCATCCACGTCGCCAACACTCGTAGCATTACCTAGTTCCGCTTCAGCTTTCAACACTTCGTCATAAAAAATTGCACGTGTTGTATTTGGCAGGTCGTCGTCGTCTTGTCCATTCTGCTCCTGGTTGTCCTTTATATCACCCTCGAGAAAAAGCCAAGGCTCGCGCAATCGCCTAGTCCGTTCTGTTTTTGGTTGTAACACCAGTGTGTCCTTGTTAAAGTCGGATGGCATCGTTCCGGCTCCAATCCTGATGTTGCCGGACAAGAGAGCAAAGGCAGCTGAAGCATGATAATATCTTGGTCGGGTCCACCTTCGTTAATCTCTATGTCCGAGGCATGGCTCTTAACGTCTTCTTTGAGCAATTCCTCTTCATCTTACTCCCGCTCATCGACGTTGACGATTCTAACGTCTTCCTTGGTTACACGGGTCACCGTGTCCTGCTGTTATATGCCATCCACTTTCCGCTCACCAAGCCTTATCGATCGTACAACTTTGGCCTCGAAACTCTCCAGGTCGAACACACGATACCCTTTCGCGCTCTCTGCATATCCAAGAAAAATACATCAAAACTATTCGGCTCGAATTTCGTTCTTTTGACGTTGTCAACATGAGTGTAACCCTGTGAACTAAAGACACGCAAGGGTCCTAGCTTCATCTTTCGCTTAAACTCCAGCTCATAAGGCGTAATTTTCCCATGTGATGTGTTGGAAGATCGATCGATAAAACACACCGCCGTGCAGACTACTTCTGACCACCATTCGATAAGCCCCTCTGTAGTTCAACATGCTTCGTGCCTTCTCAATGGTCAAGCGATTTATTCGCTCCGCCACTCCGTTTTGTTGAGGGCTGTGAGGCACGGTGCGCCGATGCATGATACCACTCCTGGCACAGATTTTGCTCACATTCTTGTTCACAAAAGTTGTCCCGTTATCTGATCGAAGGCATATTAATCGTCCGCTCCATTGGTTCTCGTTAAACGCTTTGAATTCACTTGGCTCGGTAGCCACTTCACTCTTGTACTTCATAAAAGACGCCATCACAAAACGCGGGAAAACGTAAGCACATATCTTGCACCACCTTTCGAGGCCGTTTTCGTTGGTCCCATCACACCCGTGTGTGCGAGATCCAACACACGCGATGATTTCGTAAGCAATCGGGACGAGAACTATTTGACTGTCTTCTTTTTTTTCAAGCATCCACCACAAAGTTTCGCAGTGGCCTGCTCCACAGCTGGCACGCCAATTGTGGCACGCTGTGGCTTGGCCAGCCCATTTTCACCAGGGTGTCCCAAGCGGGCATGCCAAAGATCCCTCTCACTATCAGTACCTGCATAATCCACAAATCGAGCCATGTCTTGTTTACAATTGAGAACAGTTGTAAACAAGACGTGGCTTGATTTGTCGTCCTTCTTGTTCTTGACGAGTGCGCGATCCATACTCCAAATCACGCAAAGTGGGTTTTGGAATTCCCCCTTTATGCCACGTTTTGACACTTTACCAGCTGACACAAAGCGACTGTCAAGCCTTGAAATGTAAAGGACCTCCTGATCCTTAAGCCGTTTAAAGCGTCAGCTTGATCGTTCCCTTTCCCAACACTTGTAATTCCTTGCCGTCTTCGATGGTTGCCTCTGCCCAGCCAGCGCCTATAGCCTCGTGATCAGAAGGATCACCGCGATGAGGTGTCATGGGCAACGTAGCACCGCTGACGATACACCCGTCAGCTCATCTTCTTTTACCAGCAGCGAACACAGCCTCAACTTTCTCAGTGCCGTGTCGTTTCGGGCACCCCGCTTCAAATACCCTACTTGACCACAGTTGAAACCCATTTCCTTGTATTTATCGACGTTTCTCCGCGGACCGATTCGTTTTCGGTCATTGTCTTGACCTCCCTTAAATTTTCCGGCAATAACGTTTAACGCGCTTTTCGTGGATTCCTTCTTCTCCTGCCGCTCGTACTCCTTCAGCATTTTTCCTTGACTTCAATGAGCGCGACATCCTATGAATTCTCCACGATTGACGAGATAAGCTCATACTCCAAGGGCAGGCTGTTCAGCAAGATTACTAGCTGATGAGACTCGTCGAGCGAATTTAAAACGTTTGTAGTCCCACAACTAGCTCATCAAAGCTGTCCGGATTCTTTGCCATTGTCACCCCAATCTCCATCTTGACCTCATGATGACGGCGAGACACCGATACTTGATTCTGCATCGTCAAGCGGTTGTAGAAGTATCGGAGCGTGTTCCGTGCCGTGATCGCCGTCGTAGTCGACCGGATCTTCGTGTGATGCTCAATCGCCACTCCTTGAACGATGATCACCATGGCCTTCACGTCATTGAGCATCCGCGTCTCAAAAGTCTCGGCCTCAGACTCGACTATCTGATTGCACCTTCCTTGCTAGTGTCATTCGCATGGCGAAACCCCAGTGGAAGTAGTTGTCTGTTCCCAGGACGATTCCAGTGCGCTTTGCAGACATCTTGGCCTCGGCCGTAAAGTTGAGAGTTTGTTGCAGCTGTCAACCTGTTGAGTAGGGGGCAAATTGGGAAGTAAATGAATTAGACTTCCTTAGTTCGCAAACAATTTGCTACGTCTAAGCCAATCGTAATCTATATAACCTTCTAGAGTTCTCTAAAAGCGGCTGACGTCATTTACTGACGTCATACCACCGAAGTCATCTTGACCGACCGGATCGGTACCAAAATCGGTAGCTTACCGGTTTGCTTTGCGTGACCCTGTATGGTGTCGTACCAACAAAATTCTCTGCTTATGATGCAGTGGCAAAATTAAAGCCTGTAAAGAATTCAAAGGTAGATCAAAAAGCATCAAGGCTGTTTACTAAATCAGGCTGTAAATTGTAGTCTATTACAAGCTCGTATTCCTAGAAAAAAAATGAGTGAATACTGGCTCACCAAATGACCGCGTATCTTCCTGCACTTCTCATCTGTGTGATGTGCTGTGCAATCTTATCACAAACAGAATGTATAAATCAAAAAAAAATTGACGATGCTCAAATGTGAAAGTTTCTTAGACTTTTTACCGGCGATACAAATACTTAGTCTGGACGTCATAACTTTTTCAAATCAGCAAGAGTGCACGGCTCTTGAAACCATGTCTCAATAACAATCGGAAATTGTAGGGCCCATAGACGCTTGTTCGGTTTTTGTCAAGGTTGTAGTATATGCATGTGAGATTTTCATGAAGCTGCGGCCATAAAAAGCATTAATTTTTGAACTTCTTTTTTGAGTGACTCTTCACGCTCATGCATCATTTCGATAAGACTTGACGTCATAAGCATTCCTTTGACGGCGCTTAATAGTAGCTGTGCTCTTTCATGTATTCTTGTTCGATCGACTAGCTACTGTCGTAGAATGTAATTTTATTCATTACGAGCAATCTGCACAACAGCTATGTTTAAGAACCGAACAAAACACATTATCGTTTTAATTCTCGACAGAAATCTCCCTACAGCCGGACGATTATATGAATGTATCTTATAATTATTTTCCATGCAATTCTATAGACCGTTTGCATTACTAATGCATCTCTCGGAGTTGTTCAAGTCATTTGAATCTTCTAAACAAGATCAAGGTCTCTCATGCTTCATTTTTTAGAAAGCTCGTGACAATGGAATTGACCGTCGCCGCTAATAGGTAACATTTCGGAGCTTTGCAGCGAAGGATTGAATTAGCTGGCACAGCCTTTCATCTAATTTAATGGTGTACCTGCATGTGATTTCAAGAGCAGGACGCATGCGAAGAAGCAGAACAACTTAAGAAACACGAGTACAGCAAAAAAGCTGAAATTACTTGTTTGATTTGGTTAACTTTTATTGCAAACTGCTGGCAATGACTTGCCTTTTCTTTACCAAAATGTTTATTTTATGTTTATAATCGCTTTAACTGTAATTGATAAAGCGAAAGTGAACCGTTACAAAAGTTTAGGTGTTAGAAAAGGCTCTTAGGATAGAATGATTCTCTATTTAACTTACTATTAAAGTTGCAATGCTCCTAAAGTGCCTGGTTGTTTTTGTAAACAGATTTCTTGGCACAATGGTTTAATATGTCCAGCCAAGAATGCAAGTGCTCGGGTGTTAATGAATTTTTAAAAAATTGCGCTATTTTCAAGAGAATTTGAATTTTCGAGTTGGCATACAAGTTGCTTTTGCTTGTGTCAAATTGATTCGGCTTTAAAAGCCATTTTGACATGAGTATACGTTCACATGTCGTTTGAGATTTTTGTAGATTTTGGCTGCGTCGACAGCTAACGCAAGGACCTAGGGCTCTAGTGAAATGCGTTATTACGGCAAATCAAGGCTGTACCGAAAGGAAACTTTTTTAAGAAGATTGTGCCGTTTGGATTCTAAAGCACAGTGTAGACTTTGATGTGGTAATAATGACTTGGCAGCCGGCTTCATTTTAGTCAAGAGATACCAAACAACTCAACCAGCATTGCTGATTATTTGAAATCTTAGCAGGCCAACATGGCTATTGGAATACCTATTTCGCTTGCTTGCATAATAAAATGCGATATTTGAGAAAGGCTTTGCAAGTCTTACAAGCACCATCAAAGCTTTAAAGGTGCTCCAACTCGAATTGTTTGGTAAATCAAAACCTTAACATTTATTCCTTGAAGACAAGAAGGTTCAGGTCAAGATTGTATTAGAGGTGGCTGTATCATTGCGAGCAGGATGACCGGTGATGCCACTTTGTCATACAGGATTCATCAACTGCTAAGATGCTGGAAAGATCTCTGTCAATAAGAACAGCTAAGACGATCTTTGCACAAGAGAGATCTCTTTTCTTTCTCCGTTATAATGAAGGCGCTGTGAATTGTGGTACAAAACATAATCCACTTATGCAGAATCCAAGCCGATATCAAAAGAAACCAAACTAATCATGGCTTCGTTGACGGATATAACCGGCGAAATAAACCCTGTGGAAACCTGTCCTGAGCTAAAAGCCATTGCAGACACGAACAGAGATTCATGATGAGAGGTGTTATTGAATGGGCCGTTAAGGACGCATACTACCTAGAAGAGCCTAAAGGAATGTTGAAAAAGACTAGGTAGCTAGATTCAGCTAATACAGATACGCAAATTGGACACAACCCGTTGCCTTGATAATATCACAGGCTATCTTGAAGGAGGTAGCGATTACAAAGACGCTGTTTCAGAATAACTAAAATCAGTTCGAGCCTTTTTATGATGCATAGTCTGTTTGTCCTCGTCACGCGCGCAAAGTTTTAAAGTGGCAATGCTACAGACACGTATGAACAAACGGACACCATGACGATCATACTGCATCCTTGATCGGGGGTTCTTGATCAACGCCGAAAGTATGTAGAGCATACTTCAAGGACGTTGAAACGCAAATGAATCGACCAGCTCGCGGTTATTCTTGGGCTAAAACTCTTGCTAAATCAATCCCATTGACGTTGCATTCAGATTGCTACAAGTGGATGTCGCACCACCAAATAAGCTTGTCTTGCCATAAATGCTGGCAATGCATCGACTCAGCCTTATAGGGTACGAGATAATATTGAGCTCAGAAATTAAAAGTGTCAGAACTTGAAATAATGAATTTATGCGACAATAACTAAGCCGTAGATTTGGGCAGCTATTACACGCCATCGATCACGCATCACCGAGTTTTCAATCTTAACGATTCTGTCGTTGTTCGAAGGTAATATCGTGTCAACTCAATGGCGTAGCCGCTCCAATCAGATAAAGCAGCTTTATTTTGTTACAGTCTCTTTGGCTGCTGATTGCGCAGAAACTATGCCACAAAATGAAACGGTTCGAAAACTATATCCAAATTGTCCAGACAGTAGACCGACTTATGCTTCACTAGCCGCATCCAGATGTTGCCGCAAGCAAAAAAATGATGCCCAGGTCGATGGCTAAGCGATTCGAGTCGTTGTCAAAACTTTTAGCAATATTGCGATGCGCTTGTTGCTCTTGTGACTACAAACTATATGCTAGCAGAATATATCTGCGCTGATAAACCTTGTATGCATCAATTCAAATCACTAAAGGCTATTCCAACGAGATACTAAGACTTACTGCTCTGTGTATATTTCTTTCAAAGCCTCCTCGCTTAGTGAAGCGCGAGGTTTTGACGGTCCTCGCGGGCCTCACTGAGCGCCAAGTCGTCGTGGTGCTTACGGCGATCTTTTAGGTGATAGCTTGTGTCCATACCACTCAGTAGCACACCTTCGTGGTGGACGTTCGTTTATGCTCAGCTTGAACGGACTCCACAGTAGCCCGGATACTGGTCGAGATAACATGCGCAGTCGTCACGTAAAATGTGCCGCGCATGGTGTCGATAAGCGCGATGACGTAGTTTTACAGATGTTTACCTTCTGATTATAACAGATGTACATACCTTCAAGCTTATGGATATTGATGGCTGGCAACAATTTTTATTATTATTGTGCCCTAGCATAACGTCTTAGGCATGCGCGTCGATACTGTTAAGAATTATTCAAACTGCTAAGACTTCTGGACTCAACGATGAAAATTGCTGCACAAGTCGGGTTGGAAGAAGTAAAAAATCGTAAGAATTTCAATTCTGCGCTTATAGGTAGCTACTTTGACTACAACTTTCTTTGCAAATTGTAGTGCACCGACCAAAAGCACTAACGGGTATAAAAACCTGTTTCTCTTGTGTGCTGTTATTGTGGCTAATAGCAATTGTGGCGCGGGGATACGTGATTGAGTGGCTGGACGTAGACACGACGGTCTTGAATAGCGATCTCAAGGAGTAAGTAAACATGGAATTACCAGCTGGCATCCCCAACGTCAACAGTGTAGTGTGCCAGATAGACAAGACAATATATGTTCTCAAGCAAGCAGCGAGTGCATGCAACGAGATGATTAATGCTGTGTTCATGCGGATAGATTTTCGAAGGAGTAACGCATATCCATCAAGGTAAACAATGGTAATCACGTCTGCGTATGCCTATACGTCGACGACATGATCATCGCAGCCAAGACAAGTACGGAATCTAAGAGGTAAAAGCGGCGTTATAGAACTCTTTTGAAATGAACGATCTACGCAAGGTTAAGGGTTTTTCTCGGAATGGAGATCGACCACGACCAAAATCGCGGTACGCTTATGCTACAACAGACCCGGTACATCGATGACGTGGTGAGCCGATTGAATCAACAAGACGCCAAGGCTGCTGCGATCCCTTGTGATTTGGGTGTGAAACTGTCAAATATGAAATCATAGACAACAGACATCGACAAGGGCAAAATAGAGTCGAAGCCCTTCAGGTTTTTGATCGGATGCGATCGGATGCTTGCTGTACATCATGGCATGTACGCATCCTGACGTGGCATACGCAGTCACGCAGCTGCCGCAATTTTTGAAAAATTCAGGTCAGTAACAGTGGAAGGCTGCAATTTGTGCTTTGCGATACTTCAAGACAACAAGAAATCATGGGACCACCTATGATGGCAAAACTAGCGAAATACAGATTGTTGCACACACGAACGCGGACTGGGCAGTGACATCGACGACCGACGCTCAATATCGGGAAGTCTGGTGATGATCGGTGATGCACCAGTTGTTTCTAAGTCGAAGTATCAGTGTATGGTGGCGCTGAGTTTGGCGGAGGCAAATTACATGGCTTCCATCCTTTGTTTCCAAGAGGTGGTGTGGGTCTGCACGATGCCAAAAGATCTTAGTCACGAGCAAGAGGGAGCTACGTAGATTTAGGAAGATAATTGGGGTGCGATTGAACTGGCCAGCATCGCAGACTATCACGCCAGAATCGAGCACGTCAAAATCCGTCACAACTTCATTCGAGAGAATGTGGCACGAAACACTATCAGAGTCAAGTATGTATCGACGGTGGATCAGCTGACCGACATGCTAACCAAGGCTTGAGGGACTAGAGGCTCAAGTATTTGCAGAATGCTAGTGGCATTGAACCAAGACTCGTACAGCAAATGCGGTGGGTGGGAGTGTTGATACGACACCACATATTGCATACAAGATTACCATACAGCAAGGCATACTGGTACGCTACCAGTTTTGGTACCAGTCCGGTATTGGTTATGACGTCATAGGATGACGTCATCGGTATGAAGTCAGCGGCTTCCAGAGCATTATAGAAGGTTATTTATATAATGATTGGCCTAGACGTAGCAATAGGTTTACCCTCCAATGAGATCCACTTCACAATTTGGCTTCAACTCAATAACTTTTTTAATTTATTTTGCAGATATCTTTTTAGAATTCCTCTGTCTGAGAAACAGTATGTATGTCGAAAGGGATACCAGGAACTATCTTTTTTTATCTTTTTAACAGGAACCGGCTTCCAGTATTTAAGCTCGGCTTCTAGTAACAGCGTGCATTAAATTGAAGAGAATGATTAGTGTTTTGCAAACAATGGCCAAATAGTGAGCGAGGTTTGCTGCCAGTTGACCGAGCCATCTAAAGACGAACAAGACAACCTTAAACGCTTGTATTAATAACTTAACCTGCCTTTACAGAAAAAAACGACTTTCGTGTTTAAGGCTACCTCTTTAACGGTATTTTGTCTGTAAAAAAGACTGCATCTATATTGTAGTCGTAAGTTTGAAGTAATTAGCTGGAGGATCTGCAAAGCCAACAAGCGAAATGCTTGCACACCATTCTTTTTTTCAAGGTTGTACTCAGACACTCCGCCTTCGAGCAATGTATATTATTTACACCGCGAGTGGTCCGGCAAGCCCTCGTTTGTTTTTTCACCTGCCGAAGCTGCATGAAATCTGGTGACGTTTTTATCACCCAGGGGTAAACCATTAAAGTTGCTAGACTTGATCAAGCCAGTGAGTGCTTGCTACTGGTGAGTGCCCGCTTCAAGCCTGTTGGCCTTACTGAAACTCTTTGACTTGCATCTCCTGGAGCTTTCGTATGAGAAATTACCTTAAAGATGCGGTTTGCTATTTTGCATTGCATAGGCGCTAAGAAGCGTACAAATAGGTCAAAACGGACCATTGAAGTTGTAAATTTTTGCTGCTTGCAAATTAGATTATTATACAATCTAATCTTAAACATTTATTACTTTCTGATACTAAAGGAATGCGTGCCGGACTTGCACTTTTAGCGACAAAAAAATGTTTTCGTGCTTTCGAACCGCAAAGTGCGTCAGTTTGCCAGGGGCTGATAAAGAAATCGCCATTATTCCAAGAGCGCTATACTCATACCTCAAATAAAAGCATACTATGATATGAAAAGCATCTTTTGATGCATAAGTGAGGTTTGTCGTGATTTTAAAGACCATTGCATAACTTTTCTAAGTAGGTATTACTATGTTATGGCTGTTACATAAAGTCGAGATTTCGTGTTAGAAAGCTGGCTTACCCATGATTCGATTCATTATTTATACAAACCGATGTAGATGTGACTCTACCATAAAAGATATCAAAAGGTTCTACTTTAATCGCCTAATGAGCACATTTCTTACTATTATCTTTACACTGCAGTCAATTGCAGTTCGTTCCCGTAAATCCGGAAGAGTGAACAGTCGTTTACGTAAGCTCGTGCACCCGTCAGTCACACTTATCAAAGCGATTATATGTATTAGAAATTACAGTTATTCGTCAGCGTTCTCTTTTAATTTGGAAACTATAAAAACGTCGAAGATGAATCGATCGACAGCGTGCTCCACGGACTACTAGACGCCGACAAAGGAGTGCAGTCGAAGTACCAACACAAGTAGATGATAGTGCTCATACAAAGGCCCAAAAATAGAGAAAGACCAAGTGTTCTTCACAGTGTCGTATTGGAATTTTTTTGGTCCTAAATAATATTCCGTTGGGGTGAAAAATGTTACGCGAATAATCACTACAATTGAGGTAGTAGCTATAGACTGTGCGGCAAGACGAGTGGATAACCACTAACAAAGGATCGAGCAAGGAAACACTGGTATACGCACTTCAACATCTCAAGTTAGTGGAAATCGTATCGGTCTTATATAAATTATGGTTGAGCGGCACGTGAACGTATCATGCGTTGCAACGGCTGCGATGCTCATTTGATCATGCACAATATATGCAAGACAATGCGACTCCGCAGGTGTCAACCTTTCTTCTTGCTCGTGATCGTATAGGTTACAAACTTTTTTGGCGTTTCTTTGCTCGATCTAAAAGCTGTTCCCGTTTCACACGTGATCTGGTCTCTATCTTTGAACGACGCTTAGCACTAGATGGTATTACGCATAGTAAACGATTTTTATCGCAAAATTTGTAAAACTTGTCGTACGCATCAAGCAGCAACACTAGATATTCGGTTCGGAGTTCTAGCGGAAAGTCCCTTTGGCCTGCTTCCGACTGGCGAACTGCTCGAACGCGTTCCGAACCCAATGCTTCTTCTAATTCCATCCTGTTCATACGACGTACATGATCTTTGAGAAACACGCCTGGCTTAACGTTTGACTCTGGATTAGGCTTGACCTCCCAATTAAACATATACCACATCTTCTTTGTCACACTAAGCGTCGGTTTGAATAGAAGAGTCGAGCTCTCGAGAAAAGCCTCGCGAATTGCCGTGACTTTATCGTCCTCGCCCTCTTCTACAAAAAAATTCCAGTAATAATTGTTTGTCTGCTTTGCTGGAATAGTTGCCTCTTCCAAAAACTCAGAGATCTTTTGTCTGCGGCTTGGCCAATCGTTACTGTCGAATTTTAGCGGCCCTTTTAATACCTTGGTAGACAAAGCAGTGGGTCGCTTGCCGTCTGAGGCATCAGCAATGAAAGCAGAAAGGTCTGGAGGCGTAAGTTTGTCATCGTCTCGGTAAATCTCATCGACAATCTTGTACCACGCATTCTTGTCATTCTCACTAAGATTAGCCTTTTCCACGGCATCCACCACACTGCCAAACATTTTCCTTTCCGCATTCGTCAAAGTAATCTTTTCCGTCGGCAACGAAGCGGAAGTCGTATCCAAGTTGGCGCTAGGTTTAGCGTTTTCCATCAAAAGCTTTAGCTCTAATCCAAGCGTCGTCTGTGCATCGTAGTTGCTAAACAAGTTGTGGTTGGAAAGGCAAAAGTTGAAAAAGTCACGGTACATGCGTACCCACCTCTTAAGACGCAGTAACCGCAAAAGGCGAAGCTGTATCTCCTTATGATCCTCCAAAGATAGCTTCAGCATGTCCTCCAAACTTTTCTCCAGATCTGGCGGAGAATCAATAACCAGCTTTTTCAGATCTTCTAAATCCATTTTCATCAATTTTTCAATATAGCGGACGTACGTAAAACTCATGCTAGGTCTCGAATCCTTTTTCCGATTGACAAGGCCAAGAAAACTCATTGTCTCATATTTTGTCGGTTCATATTTCGCAGAGTTTTGCTGAAGGTGTTCGAGAAACAAATTGTGAATTTTGTTGACATAATCATCAATCGAGGTACCCGACGTGGGTGTCATCTTGCCATCACTGATGCTGCTTTGAACCTCCGTCGCCCCTCGAGGCACATTTATGCGCGGTTTCCTTTGTCGAAAAATTGCACGCTTTTTCGGAATGGCGGAGCTCGGGGCCTTGTCCAGACTCGTAAGCGCTTGAGCGGTGCGTTTTTTGCTTGGATTACCGCTCGGAGTTTCAATGCCACTAGCGATGTACGTGCGAGGGTCCTTGTTTCGTAAATTGTTGTATGCCGCTAACGCCCCCGTTGGAGTCTCTTCCGGTGGAGCATTAAGATCAAAGGTCATATGTGCAGCTTTTCTTATATGATACAAAGCTTCTTCGCTCAATGAAGTCATGATCTCCGTGGAAGGTTCCGGCATACGCTCTTCATCAGCCACGCTAAGCGCCGAGTCTTCGTGCTGGTTACGGCTGCCCTGAAAATATCTTCTAGGCGATGACTCAGTGTCCATTCTACCCGGTACCACGCCATCATGGTTGGACGTTGGTCGATGTCCAGGTTGATCGGCCTCGGCAGCTGTCCGGATGCTGTTTGTGACGAGAAGCGCAGTCGTTACGTAGAATGCGCCGCGCATGGAGTTGCTGGCGTGGTTTTCTTTCTGATTTTTGGGTAGAACTGGTTTGTGCTTTTTAATGCCGGCCAATCATTTTCAAAAGTGCTACAAACTTACTGTAGCGTTGTAGTCCATACATGTCCAGAGTCCTACATTAATAATTGTAATAATCAAGTACGCGGACAGTCCCTACAGTTGAGGCAGTACGCACGGTAAGCTATGAGCTGTACCAGCAAGACAAGTTGAAAAGCACTAACGGAGGATCAAACAAGAGCTACACCGATACTTGCACTGTAAAATATAGATGTAAGTGCTTAGGTTCAGTAAGTTTGAGTGACACGTAAACGTATCAGATGTTGCATATACTTGAATGCTTATTCAGAAAAGCACAAAACGCGTAAGACAGTTAGAGAAAGCGACAACTCCGTGCAAAAGAAGCAATGAGTACTTTCGAAATAATTTCGCGCTTTTGCAAGTGTCAATTTATCTCCTTAATCGCAATTGTATCGGTTACGAAGTTTTTTGGCGTTTCTTTGCTAAAACCTGTTTCCGTCTCATACGTGATCTGGACGGCTCGTGGTAGCAGATTGTATCATTTGCAACAACTGAGGTTCTTGTGTTGCCTACTGAAGTATTTATCTTTTGTTGGGTGAATTAGATAACCTTTTCCTGTTGAGTTGGTGAATGGATGATGGGTACATTTTGTTACTTGAAGACCTTACTAGACACTTTTCAACGTCATTGTATAAATCTTTGGCGTAGAAGACCCACGTTTCATCAAAACATATCCAAACGTTTCATTTGTATGAAAAAAAGAAAGAGAGAGAATAAATAATTGATCGTCTTGCCGCGCTGTTTGTAACTTTGGGTTGTCTCTAGACACAGCCATTTTCCGAAACCTTACCAAAAAGAGGGAGAATTATCCTTTGGACCAGTTGCCATGCAGCCAGCATCATCATTGTTTCGGTGAATGTTAGCTCTGACAAAGTCAAACTTCGGTCCGCGGAAAGGCGATAGAAAATAAGACGAAAGTACATGTAGTGAGGCAATGTAACTAACTATTGAAGAGCGTCTTACGAAGTACTTTACCCATCTTGCAGTGCCTACTGCAAAAAAGCTTTGCGTCTCTGCGCAGCTGTTGAAGAAGCTGCATAGTCGGCGTGTTGCCGGTCCACTGTAAGTATCAGCTTCTCGACCTGAATGTGGTGGCGTCGGAATGCTCCTCCTAAACTTAAAGTCCGTATAAGTGCCAAAAGCACATGCAATCGGCGAGCCAGATTAATCACTTGCTCCTGATCCTCCAGAAAATTCTTCTGAATGTTTGAAAAGAAGATCGACTCGCCAAGAATAAAAATCGAAACACAAATGTCAACCGTTAAACGCTATTGCTCGAAAACCTCGATAATCGCTCCTTTCTGCTCCGAAAAATGACAATGAAGTGTGACAAGTCATGATTTGGAAACACAACCTCTTTAGATTTTGTTCCATCTCCAAAGGAATTTCCAAGCGTTGGACCTCGTTGTTGGACGTAGACGGAGCGGACGACACGCACGCGCGATACAACAGTGCCAGTGTTTAGAGCTCCATTCCATTCATTCCCTCACGTGCTTGAGCTTTCGCTAATGTTGGCGCCAATATTTTTGAAAGCGAAAGCCTCAAATTCATCGCAGCAAAAGTGCGGCACACGTGATCAACAAGCTGCAGGTGCTCACGCTGTTGCATGGCATTATCATTCATAGGAGCGAGCGCTGTGCTGACGAGAAAGCTTACCATGTGAGCAAGATCAATTACATCGCGACGCTGGAATAAAATATCCACTAGATATTTCTTGGCCTCATGATAGATGCGTGGGCTCTTACAGCAGCTTGCAAATGCACGCAGTAGAGGCACTGGATACCGTGGAAGGTGGTAAACAAGTGCCAAAAATGCGATCTGATCTGCTTCGTTTAATGCATCAAAGCGTGTCTTCGCCAACATTCTTTGCTTCTCGTCTTCTGTTATAGACGAAGACGGCACCGCTGCAAGATCGAAGAATGCAGACAAGTTTGCCAGCACTCTGTCCATCTGATCACCACTTTTCAAGTCTACAGGAAGCTGCTTGAAGACGGCAATCAAGGAAAACAGACTACGTCGACCCAACTCCATGTGCTGTAGATCCAGTTGACCAAGTAAGTCGGCACAACAGACCGCCCACTGCATGACCATGGGCCACGCCAACTTGTGATTTGACGCTGCTGTCCGCGAAGCGCAATGTCGAGCTGCTTGACGACAAATGCTGTGCAACTGCGAAAACTAACGGACTTTGGTGTGCATTGCACGTAGAAACGCGTCACCGCGTCCAGTAAGAGCCTTCGTTTGATAGCCGTCTCCTCGAAATTTTGCCTACGTTGCGACGCAGACGCTAACATGAGCGTCACGGCTTCCAAAAGTGGTTTCAGCACATTCTGCATACTGGCTACAGCACGAAGCTCAGCTGTTTCTTGGTATTTGGCGAGAGTTGTGACGACAAAAGAGCACACACGTTGTTTCAATTCCTTACTCGGTACAATATTCTTGTGAGTAGTAGGAACAAAAGCAGGTAGGCTTAATATACACTCGCCAGTTTTGCTCAAGCCACATTCGTACCGTGCCATTTCGACAGCACGTATGAGCCATCTGAAGCCGCAAGAGCATCGGGATCATGAGAAAAGTCGTCGGGGCTAAAAACTTCTCGCGCAGTTAAATTACAGCTACGCAAACCTCATCGTTCTTCATCTCAACACCGTCGCCATGCAGCCGATCCGTATTGGCAGCAACCACAGCAGTTAAACGCAACAATTTGTTTCATATGCTCGACACGGGCGTCAGCAAGAGCATCAAAGTTTCCTTCCAGACGTGCAAGCCAAACCAGGGTCTTTGTTGTCGGTACACAAGCCGATAGGGATTCCTTGAGTTGGATCGATACTTATAATAATTTGGCGCACCTTTTTGCGTGCTGCAAATCGCAGTGCTAAAGCTCCAGAAGGCGCTGAGAGATTCTTACCATTCTGCTTGGTCTTGTAGTCTTAACGTCTCGAAACTTCATAGTGTCCGTAGTCTGCAACAACTTGGACGCGTTTCTTATCGTGATTTCTTGCGTCTGCACGGAACGATCTTTCTTACGGCACTTAATCCAGCCAAAAATCACAAATTTTGGGTGTTTCGAGGCCTAGTAGATCCATATCTTCTGGTAGTACCTTCAATGGGAGCGCACCTACCATGACACGACGATCATTTGAGCTGACAATTATCCCTATGAATATGGCTTTTTGGTCAACCACTGGGACATTCATGACACACAGGAATCGATTTAGTATCGCGTTCCTGCTATTAACTTGTAAACATGTATTGCTTGCTGTTAATATGTCAGCTGTCTATCTACGATTCCCACTTGACTTGTGGACCTAAGCTACCCGCTTGTAAACATTGGTCTTCGCGGTTCGTGACGATATGGTGTCCTTTTTGCGTGCTGACCTATGCTATCAGCTTGCAGAACTTTGCTATCTGCAGCTGATACGTTGATCCATCCATCTTCAGTGCGCTGATTATACCATCTTCGATAGCTGCCAACAAAATCTAGCTTTTTGCGTGACGACGTCTTAAAAACGTCATCACGGCTAAATTAAAATTTTAGCATCTTCATGGTCTCTCACATTTGGTTTGGACATGTAAAGTGCCCACGATATTCTAAAGAGGCCATACGAACAAAGAGTACCACAATCTCCTTGCGCAAGACTAAATAGCTGGTGCCTATGGATTTGCTCCACCAATGCATACACGCTATACGCGATTTAAGCCACGCTGTACCCAGGGTCAAGCCATATTTGGCTAAATTAATAACTCTTTGCTGCTTAAATTATCACAGCTCACACATTTCGCCATGTTGTCCGCAGAAACGTATAAATCGTCAAAGTACTGGTACCGACTTGCTTCAATTTGCTTTTAAGAAACAAATTCTACCTATTTTGGTCGACAGAAAAAGACACAACGATGCCTTATCGTTTGGCGGCCCGCGGATCTTCTCGACGCACCTTAGTCTACCAAGACTTGGAACTTCTTTGAAAATAACCGTACACTAGCGTGTACCACCAGCTCTCCACCACTAAACTTTCTCCTTTTAAAGTTACCTCTCATCAAACATCACATATCAAGTCTCAAAACCTTTCCAACAGTCTAGCCAAAGCATCTTGTCTCGAAACAACTCAGGCACAACGTCTACAAGCTCACCAATACACTTGAGTGCATCTTGTCGTACGTTCACTTGCAAATGCATCAAGCCACTGCACAAGTAGGTGGTAACGAGTGTGTCAAAAGGAGTCAAGTTGGTGCGAAGAGCCGAGAGAATGGCTTTTCACACCTAAAATGCAGTCTCGCGCACAACAGCCTCTTTGTCCTCTAGTGTACGCAAGAAGCGCTCAAGCAGCACTGATGAGTTGACCCGCATATTATCTGCTGTATTCTGTGTTGCCAATTCTTCGACTCTCTAGAGTGCACGCTAGCGCTCGTGAGCGTTATAGTGGCCCACCTGCTGTAGCAGTTCGGAGAGCGCTTGATGCTGGTGTGTCAGCTGCGCTGTGTCTACTTTGCTATTCAGTATTGACTGCTCTAGCAGGTTGATGCGACGCGATGTAATGCCTACTTGTGTGACGTTGAATGTAGGAGCGATGCGGCGGTCTTCCTTGCGGTTGGGCTGCTTAATGTCCGCCGGCTTCTCCTTGGTCCTGGTGGTCGTCGCGGTGCGTGCCATGGCTATCAGCAATGACCGATATCACAGTTCAATATCACTTGCCAGCTGAGTGGATGAAACGCAAGTAGACTTATCTTGCTCATTGGTTAGCAGAGCTAATTCTATTAATGAAAATGTATTGAAGTGTTGGGAGAAAACACCTTGCCTAGTAAATGCACCCCTTGCAGACAGAAAGAAGGCTTACGGAATGGCAATGCTGATTTCGACGCCGGACTATACGAAAAAGTTTCTCTTAGTCTTTGGAGGTCTCTGCGGTACAGGCAAGATGACTGCAATGTTATCAAGCTAACTTCGGAAGTGCGCAGTTCGTACCTTGTAAATTGCAGCGCTCTTTATGCTTTCTGTTTTGTGCGTTTACATCGCTCGGGTGCACTTGCGCTTCTTGCCTTGTTCATTTGCATAAATGACTGTGTGTTAGTCAGCGTGCCTATGTCAGGGCAGCGTTATTCTATCATGATTTGCTTTGACTAAACTTGCACCTGCCTCGCATAATTGCCTTGGTGCAAACCTCTCTCCATGCTTTGGCTTCAATATTGGAAACAAATGCTCGGCGCACAACACTTCTTGGATATATTCATTGACAATGTGATAGATGAAATGTAAGTTTTGGCAAAAGGTTTTGGACTCAATTGTCGCTCAACATTCATGGCGGACCTAAACTTGTAATTCCAGGTGGGATAAAGTGCAACACGCATGGTCCTGTGGACACCTAAAAGGATTTTTTTATCAATAGTAGCACAAAGCGTTTGTTGAACAAATTGCATAACACTTTTATCCAGCAGATTGCCTAGCTACTGTTGTGGTAACTAGAAGTATACCAAAATAGGTTGAAACTGTAAATCGAGGACGGCAGGCATAAAAACATTCAGACACGAAGGGAGCCATCCAGAAAAAGCACTAAAATTTTGTTGTTTTCGTAAGGGTTTTTTTGGTGCAGTGGTTTTACTACCTCTGCTTCAAGTCGGTATCGAATCCCACCGTGGACGAAAACTGACAGGTGATGCTATTTGGGGGTATTAAAATTGGGGGGTCGAAAAGGTGATAGCTTGCGATAAATGCCGAAGACACGGTCGTGAGAGAGTCGTTACAACACCTAGCCATAAGACGACGGTATGCGAAGCTCCTAATAAGGGTTAGACAACACCTTGGTGAAGCCCAATGCAAATTGGGAGAGACGGTAATACTGGGTGGCGGAAAGCTGCAAGGATCGCTAACATGATGGTAGACCCACCGAAACGGTATGTAAGATGTGACGTAGATCGGGTTAACCCGTGACCTCAAACAGGCGCAACTATCTTATCGGCTACAACTAATTCCACGAGTAAGAAAACCTTAAAAGACGAAAGGCCAAAAATGCCAAATTATTCAAAAGGTGCTAAGGCCGGAATAACGAAAGGCCGAAAGCAAGCTTAAAAACAGCACTTTTGCGTTGAGCCACTCTTTTTCTCCAGCAAAGAAGCTAAGAGGGTCATCCTCTCAGCTAGAATAGGACCCAATTGTGGCGGCTGCTGAAATGGGTCCAGGGTAACGTTGAGGGCATAATTAGCAGTAATGATCCGAGTTAATTTCCATCATAAAGAGAACGTGTCGAAGCGTTATTAAGCTGCACTAAGTTTTCATTGCGAAATTTCAGCTGTAAATTGCTGGTAGATTTCAGTCTTGCTAGTAACCCAAGTAATTGCCGCAGTTTGGCACTGGAAAGAGCCTAGACTTTTGTAGCATAAGTCTTGAAAGAAGTGTTGTATGCGAAGCACTATAACAGCCTCGACTTGAGCGATAAGTTCGATGATGTTGGCTTGAATCTCATGAAAGCGAATATCACTCCTGTGCATCCACAAGCAACGTAGAACCGCTACTCGAGCAATGTGAAAAATCACAAATAAACTATAACCGTAACGTGACTTAGTATGGTCGGTTAATTCAAGTCTAAGAAATAGAACTGACTCCCATTCCAGTGCGGCCCGAAAAAAGCCTCGAAAAACATTGAGCCATCTAGACCAAACTTGAGTCGCAAAATCGCAATACCAAAATAAGTTTGGGGCTGTCTTTAGAATTCCACAATCATGATGGCAGGTTGAAACTGCAGCAGTAAGATGCTGAAGACGACAACCGAGAAATAAAGCATTGTGCTGGAGCCGATAAAGAAGGTCGGAGTAGACTGGCAAGACATGTCGACCCAGTTTGTAGTCACGAGCCCACATAGTCGTATCAGGTCTACCTGAGACGCCGAGTCGAGAAAGGGGCAATGCTAGTGAATTAAAATTTATCTAAAATTTTCGAATTTCTGTCACACTTAGCTCGGATATTTCATAAGAATCAAAAGTCCAGGTGTGATGTGCGGCGTAAAATTTTGGCACTTGACTAGGCCCTATTGGGTAAGGGTCTATTGAACGCAGCAGAGAGCCATTGTTTAGAATGAGCATGGTTAACCTGTCAAATTTGACCTGAAGCCTTGTAAGTTTTTTGCGAAATTGAGTATGCCATGTAAGAAGTACGAAGTGCCAATAAGACCCAAGACTTGTCCAGCGATGGAAACGGTGTGATACCACGTGGCCGGGACAATAGAAATGGGGGCGTAAAGAATATCATAGTCTTGTCCCCAAGGCAAAATTGCTTCATCGAAAAGTCGAATAATTGGGTCCGCCCAAGATGGCAAATTAGCCGGCATCCTGCAAGCTTAAATCACTTTACATAGCACGTGAAGTTAAAGACTCTTAATGGAGTCAAAGATAGGTGTTAAGCCTAATCCACCTTGACTTTTAGGGAGGAAGCACCACTCACGGGCCAGAGCGTTGGAAGACTTAAAACGACACATGAAGCGTGAAATTGGTCGTGAAAGCTGATCTTGAAAGCCCGTGGACGGACCATAACAAACACTGGCCGTGTACCATAGTACAGGTAGAATTATCTGTTGGAGAATAACAACTTGACCCCGTAAAGTCCTTGCGCGGTGAAGCCATAGCGAACACCGGTCTCCCATTTTCACGATAAGACGCCGGAGTCGATCAGCGTCCAGAGGAGTTAGTCCGTAATATATACCGAAACGTTTGGTGCAGGCTTTATTGTCTACCACAACAACTCCCAGTGATAAAAGGTTTTGCCTTAATAATTCATTTTCCGCAGTCCAAAATTGAAAGGGAAGGATTATTGTGTTAGCCGTATTCAGACTCATCCCAGAGGCCTCACAAAAGTTCCCTTCCAATTTTAAAAAGTAATTGGTATGGCGTAAATCATTCCATCAGCAAAGTTAATAGCTGTATGGGTCGAATCAATGAGTGGGTCGGAGTCACAAATTGAGTGAGTGGCCGATTGATTTTGAAGACCATAATTTTGAAGACGAACTCGAAGGAAGTTAAGCAAAAACTCAATAAAGAGCACAAATAATGCCGGCGATAATGGGTCCCCTTGACGGACCCCCGCACCTAGTTCAAATGGGTCAAGTGGTTGGCCATTGAACATCAGGGTAGATAGGGTACCCGGGAAGAGGATTCGTATCCAGCGGCGAAATTGGTCCCCAAATCCATAATGCATTAGAACTATATCGAGTGCGTCCCATACGACACTATCAAAGGCTTTAGCGAAATCTAGTAGAACGGCGCCAGCCGGGGAATTGCCACCCCAAAATAATTAAGTCAAAGCTTGAAATCGTAAATGTGCGTGGCGAATATCGCGGCCCGGTACAAATCCAAATGGGTCCGGGTGAAGTAATTTTCCCAATACGGAGCCGAGCCTATGGGCCAAAATTTTGGGCCCGACTTTAGCGTCCACATTAAGCAATGAAATTGGTCGATAATTGCTGGAAAGTTTCCGATCGCCTTTGTTATAAAGAAGCGAGACTTGAACCCTCCGCTGAAATTGGTCATTTCTCCCCTTTGGAATTGAGCAGCATACATAACTTCGAATATTCTGCTCGAGAGGGGTAGATCTGTCTTATAATATTCAAAAGGAAGGCCGTCCGGTCTCGGAGTTTTTTCAATTGCCGTGTGTGTTAGCGCCCAATAAAACTCAAAAGCTGTGTAGGGGCTGTCCAAATAAGCCTGATCCGTCAAGGTAAGTCGCGCTTTAGTGTCTTGAAGAATTTGGACCAATTTTAAAGATCCCATTTTGGTTTACTATGGCCAAATTCCTTCGAAGGCGAACAGTAGATCTCAAAACCATTTTGGTTTAATATGTCCAATTTCCTTTGAAGGCGAACAGTAGATCACAAAACGTTTGTACAAACCTTTGGTAGCCATCTGAGCATTGGAGCCGCTAACCAGCCCTCTTTTCGCTGACCAGCCCCCCCTTAATACAGCACCCCTATTGTATTGTATTGTATTACGTTATCGCGTTGCCGAGGTGTGCACGTGCTAAGCTCAGTCTGGCTAGTCCACGGCATAGAGTGGTGTCCGCATACGTCGGGTCTCGTTCGGCGGGCAGTGCAGCCAGCATCAAGGTCATGAGGGTCTTCCATTATTTTGTTTAGCTCCGACTTGGTAAGAGTCCAGGTGGCGCCCTGGTGCTGGAGACCGTCGCGTCGAGGGTAAGACTCGTTAGAGACCTGCAGATGCCCGAGAGCACCTTACCGAAGCGCGCGAGCATTAAGCCCCCGCGCTTGGAAGGAGGGCGTCAACCCAACCTTTTCCCTGAAGCACCCCTAGTATATACAAAAATCGACCCCTCTACGCACTCGCTTAGCATTGCAATTCAGCGCTTCGAAGAAAATGTAGTACAATAGTGGCTAGTAAAACATATTACTCATTAGTTGCTGCGCATTGTATATGGCGTCTGCTGTTCCGAGCACGAACAAATTGTATATGAACATATTAAAACCTTGGCAACTTTGCAAAGTCGGGCAGTGTGAGGTGCAAGTTGTGAAATTTTTAATTTCACGCAGTGCGAGGCAATGATTTGCGCCTATACTACACACAGGGTTGGAGTATTTTTTTTCTTAGGCGACTAATAACGAACAATCTGATCGTTCCAACTTTTTGGTGCGCACATACCAACGTAACTAATACCTTAGTAAACTTCTATGCAGCATTCAGAAAAGTTTAATCTCTCAATAGCATTGTTGACCTGAGTCGCTAATTTCATAATTGTAGACTCGTAAAATTTTACGAAGCGAGTCCAATATGAAAAGCAAAGACTACAGCAATGTGAAAATTACTCTTTTCCCGATGCGTCAACCAACAGAATGAAGCCAAAAAGACAAAAGAGAAGCGCAAGCCCTATTCTGTGGCAATGACAGGAACGAACGACCTCGTGATACCCCCGCTGCTTGCAAGTGAAACAATCATGAAATCTGGTAAACACTATCATATGACCTGGCGTCGCATAAGTATAAATAGTGATGGCTACTATTTCCAACGGAGAAAATTCAAATCCGACAGAACATTTTAATCTAATGGGATTCGGTCCAGCCAATCATAAATCTTCAATATATACTGCATCAAGTTGGTGGGATGGATAGTGAAAGCGTGGGGCTGGTTAGCGGCTCCCCTCAGCATTCACAATGCGTTACTCTCCCTTGTAACAATCGCTTTTATTCAAAAAGTGCATTAGAGGTAATATGTTTTACAATAGATTAAATGATTGACATAAGCTGGCAGATAAGCAATTGATTTTATGTCAATGCCTATGGACGCCAAGCTTGTATCAACCACTGATTCATATTCAAGTAGTCTCTGAATAGATCATCCATCTTTGGTTTTTTAACTTTGAATAAAATACGGTTTGAACGATTGCAAGTATCGCTACCGCCTTTAACCGCTATTTGTTGCCTCAGTAAATAATAAAACACTTTTACGAAAACAAAATAATTTAACGCTTGCTTGTCACTGTGGCATTTTAAAGCTTTCCGATGGAAGTCAGCTATAAGCTAGCAACAGCACTAGCTGATTACACTTATACCATATCTAAGCTCAAAAACCAAGAATGTTAAGATTTGTCATCTAGCTTATTTTTGATCTAGACAAAAAAATGCCCGCGTGACGCTACTACAGACAACCTTGTATCCGCAGTGACGCCTGCACCTGCGTCTACGCTTGAAATTGAAAACTTACATGATTTGACATTTCTGCTAAGCCAGGATCGCTGTACCAGCATGACTTACAACAGGTCTTTTGTTCATGACTCACTTGGGGCTGAGATCATGAAAAACAATCAAACAAAAAATTGCACCTCCTAATTAAAACCGGTCAGCTAATTGATCGACCGCACAAAGCTCTGATGCGTAAGAGATAGACGCGTAAAGCTCGCAAATAATCAAGAAGAGGAGCATTTGCGTCAAAACGTCACAGCTTGGTCTTTCATTGGTGCTGTAGAAGGAACGGCCTGACAAAATGATATCACAAAAATCTCTGAGCGAAGAAAGTTTCGTGGATAGAATCCAGACAAAATGTTGTGAAAAAATTCGAGTGCACAACGATTGCTTTTTGCCACGGGGATTACAAGTAAGCGTCTTTGTAAAATCCTGACGAGCCTTGAGCCGCATAGCTTAACATTGTTGATATGGAATATTCGAAAAGCTTGCCGATGACGCATTCGAAACAAAACAAAAAATTATAAGCGAGCTTACAAAGAAGGTGACAAGTTAAAGCTCACAGGATAAGCTTTAAGGACGCGTGCAGCTTTTGCTGAGAGCATGGCTTTCCGGACAAGCAAAACAACGCTGTTCGATCGATCTCGTCGAATCCAAATATTTTAACAAAGAGCTACAAAAGCGGCTTATGTAAAAGCATTCTGAGCATTGATAATTTTTAGAGCTTCGGTTCTGTCTGTGCCATACAGAGTCTGCGCTTCTTTTTCTTGTACCATACGGCGACACAAATACATTGATGATTGCAGCGTATTTTCAACACACAACATCCTTCCGCTCCTAAAGTAGTCGATGAATTTAACCGTACCTTTTCCCAACTCCACAACCAGATTCTTAAGAAGGTGGCGAAGTGTCGTGTACTAGCAGGTGCCAAACATATAGAAATACCTAGCAACAACGTACGCTGCGTTTTAGTTTCTTTCGGAGCACGATCTGCAACCCAAGAAAAATTCCTTGGAGTCGAACTTCGTACTGGCCAGGAGATATATTTTCTGCACAAGATCCAGTACAAAAAACGCTGTTATTTGTGCATTTTATTTTTCCTTAAAATCTATGATAGGTACTGACCTATCGTAATCTTTGTCCTCGTTCACAAAATGGGAAAAGAGTGAATATTATTGCGTCTGGGGCATCTAGAAATAGAGCGGAGCTTTATCAAGATTTGATGCGAATTGGATCGAAATGTAGCAGACGACACGAATGGTTATGTCCGATATTGCGTGTCGATAAAGGCGTAACGCTCATGTGAAGTAATACCTGATGGAAAGAAGTGTTTTGAGAAAATGAATTCGCTGTCAAGCCACTCGACGAAAGTAGCGCCGGCTCAACTTCAAAGGAAAACCGACAGAATACATCGTGTTGATACAGAAGCCCAAAGGCGATTTAATACGATGGCGTTAAAAGGAAAGAGCAAATTAAAGCAACTAAGATGATCACATATTCAGATTTGACAAGATGCTGAGTAGTGGACTTGTCGACAAATAATTTCATACATATAAAGTTTTTATTATTATCTTTGCAGTCTATTTTTTCGCAAGAATGTAAGCGTGAAACCAACTTCTCATTCAGATGATGCCTTACAATACAAGCGACACCTTCGAATGTCGCTGTGCTGGACGTGGATGCAGGGATGAATGTGTCGCGAAAATGACAGAAATTGCCTAATTCAGTCACACTTTTTTTTGTAGTGACTTCAATGAGATAGTATCCACTCAAGAACCAATGATCTTCGACTCTTTTGCTTTTGTAAAAGACCTGATTGCTCGTGCTACAAAAGCGCACTTTTGATGAACCTTGTATTTCTTCCGAATATACACTAACGAAAATGGATTTTTAAAAGTGGACAGGCGATGGATCTGGTAAATCAGCTTAGTTTTCAAGCTACCAAAATTAGTTTGCAGTGCTACAGTCTTACAAGTCAATTGAAACTTTCAAGCGAGCGTAAGCAAAATAAGTGAATGTTTATAATGGAAGCGACAACTTTGCTCAAATAAGATAGCCCTTCCGTTTGGAGTTAATTAGAATGGATCCAGCACGATTTCAGTGCACAAATACCAGCAAAAGCGTAAGTATTACGAGTATCTAGCGCGGGTCCAGGGTCGCTGCGACCTGACCGCCCGGGTTGACCCCAAGAGCAACATCAAGCCCGTATATTCGACCGCGAAAAAGCTGCTTCTCCTGATTGAGGAAAAGTACAGGCAGCGGCTTTTACATGCAGATTGAGAATCAGACAGAGACACTTTCACAGGCGCTGTGAGTATCTTGTAAGATGACGCAAAATTTTTGCTTCACTGATTACGGGAGAGGCGTGGGATTGGTCCCGACAAAATTTCCTGAAGGCCGTAAAAATATATGATATGGCCAATTTGTATGTAAGTCGAAAATTTTGGTTGCATATTGGGTATGGTCCACACCTACGCTTAGATCTTGAGACCTTGGCTCCTGAAATGGCATTATCCGGATCCGAGGCATTTTTTATGTTGAGTTGTCTCTAATTAACAGATCAAGTAAGAGGTACCCAAAGGTAATGGGCACAAAGGAACTCGCCAAGTGTGAGTAGCATCTCGAAGGTCTACTAACTCCCAAAAGAGCTTTTATAACTAACTCATGGTAGTAACAGCGCTAGGAAGTACTTAAATGTATACCCAGACCACTGTGCCAAGTTAAAATGAACGGGCCGTTTGTTAATGCCGGGCTTTTATGGTGGGACCTGGCTCCTAGTATTTTTTTTAAATAATCGCTTCTCATACAGAAGTTTTTCTTAAAGATATTTACAAATGAGATTGAGTCGTTTGCGGCAATGTAATCCTAAATGGTTAATGAAGGTAGGACCAAAAGACAATAGTATTATGTATCAAATCAGGCTGTAAACTGTAGTATATTGCAAACTTGTAGTACTAAAACCGTTAATTGTAAACTCTGATTCAGAGGACGATCGCTCATCTGTGTAAGGAGCTGTACAAAATCATCACAAAAAGAATGTATGGATCAGAATTAGATTGATGGTGCTCGTGAATGTGACAAATTTCTAAAATTTATGCTGCGATATAGCGATGCGATGGATACAATAGAGCAATATTTGTTGTGTACCTTATGGTTTCTTTTTTAGCAAGGATGTACAGCTCGAGGTACCATGTATTAGCAGCAATTTGAAATTGAAGGGACCTAGACACTTGATCGTATTTTCGTTTAGGTTGTAGCATATAAAGTGATAGCCTTTTAAAACTGGGCCCAATTAGGCAATAATTCTTCAAGCTTCCTATCTAGACGTCTCTTCACGCTCATTATTTTTCTGAAGGCTTGTTGCCATAAACATCACCTGGACGACGCTTAATAGTAGCTAAGCTCTTTTATGTACTCTTGTTCATTCGACTAGCTATTGTGATTGAATGCAATCTGGTTAAGAAAAAGCGATCTACACAACCGCTACGTATGGAAGCAGATTGAGACATAGAATCGTTTCGATTCTCGACAATACTCTTCGTACAGCTGAATGGGGGAAAACGTCGCGGAATAAATACATCTTCTAGTAATCTTTCATGTTATTACGCTAATCGTTTGCAATACTAATGCATCTCAAAGTTGTTCAAGCTACTTTAATCCTCGAACAAGATCGAGGTCGTAAGCTGTAACGACGAAGAAGACCGTCGCCGCTTATAAAAAGAAAATTGGAGCTTTGCAGCACGGTATCGAATCAGCTGGGATGGCCTTACATTCAATTTAATGGTGTACTGGCATGTAATTTTTGGAGCAAGACGCGAGCAAGCAAACAGAACACCTCTAAAAATGAGAATTCAACTTAAGCCTAAGGCAACTTGTGTGAAGCTAAAGCGTTTGCAGACACGAAGATCCATAACAAAAGGTGTTTTATAATTGGCCGTCGAAGCCACATACTATCTAAAAAAGCCTAAAGAAATGTTCAAGAGTTGGGTAGTTAGGCTTCAGCAATAACAGACACGCAGATACCGGAGACGACCCAATTTCTCGATGGTAGCACAGGCTACCCTGAATTTGCAAAGGCTTTGTTGCAGTTATAGCTAACTTTCCCTGAAGCCCTTGATAGATGCTCAACCTGTTTTGTTTGCCTCCGAAAGCATGCGCGCGACGCTTTAGGGTGATAATGCTACAGGCACGTACGAATGACACGACAGGCGCGAAAAAATCGAAAGGGCAAGGAATCGACCTGCAAATAGTTTTAGCGCTTCAACGGCTCAAATTAGATGATCAAGAGTAGCTATTATCTCACAGCAATCAGCAGTGATCTTATACATTAAGTGACTGACTAGCAAGCAGTTCCCCTTCGTATCCACAAGTTTGTGATACCCACGCTGAAAGAGTTATCTTCAAGAACACAGGATAAAGTTTAATCGACTACTTGTAATAGCAAGGGAAATTACGTCTTTTTACGCAATGAGATGATGATAGGGGGCTTATTCAGCGACTGAGGCCAGGTAATATTGCCATGCAAAACAAAATCATTGGAAAGAGCTACAGCGTAAATCTCAAGAAGCTCTAAAGCCTAGTAATAACTCTCGCCAGGCGATACCACTAGATCAAAGGATTGTTGCTGGTATAATTATGCTGCCATGCGAATCAAATTCCGTCCACAATTGGATCCCTTAACCAATGCGGAAAGCATGTAGGCTATTCTCTGAAGACATTGAGCAAACGCAAATCGGTTGATCAGCTAGCTTTGTTTCTTGGGTTGAAAGAGGCGATATCGACTAGAGGCGACATCGACTACCTCTAAAAAAATACCAAAAAGATTGTCACTGAAGTTGCGTTTAAATTGCTACTAGTATATAGTACCACGAAAAAGGTAGTCTTGTCATAAATGCCGGCAACGCATCGACCAACCCCTAGGAGCAAGATTATTTGAGCTCAAAAAAGAAAAGAGTTTGTACATTTTTGTGCAATTGGGCAAAAGAAACTAAATTATTATATTTGAGCCATGGCCGATAATGCGTCACCGAGTTCTTGGTTCAAAGGTTTCTGTCGTTGCTCTATCGAAATGAACAATGTAAAGTAACTTGTGTCAACTAAACGGCGTAGCCGCCCTCCATCAGACAGTGCAATTTATTTTGCTACGATCTTTTTAACTCGTGGTCGTTGATGCGCCACAAAAAGACACTTATGGCGATGACTAGCAAATTCTTTAAAAACTAAGCAAGCTTAACGAGTCAGACCTACATTTGAGTAGAAACCTCCGGTACTGATCGCTGTAACAACACTTAAAGCAATATCGACCTTAACGAAAGTACATTTGAACCTGACGGTGATTTGCGCAGAATAAATGCCACAGGGTGAAGCGATCAAACATCAGATCAAAATATTCCAGGGGGCAACCCAAGTTATGCTTCATGAGCCGCTCATTATCAGACAGCATATCAATAGTGCTGTCATTGTGGCCAACACTGCCAGACGTAATTCACTGTTGTTAAATTTAAACTTGGCAAGAAAATTTACCCACTCGAGCGATTTATTTTGTGCTCCGTGACAGTGGTAGCTGTCATGTGGAAAAACTCCCAATCTCATTCACCACTGTCACTGTTATCCAAAGTCCTGAGTATATAATTAAAGCTGGATGCTTGCGCGGCTAATATATATATATATAAACTGAGCGTTTTAAATCTGTTTAAATGTCTGGAAGCAGTAGGCATAAAAGAAAAGAGGAAAGGGGCTAACTTATACGGCATTTATTTTTTTCATGAGTAGCAAACAGCTGTTGCTGCAAGCATACGAAATACCAATGCGTTAACCTGGGTCAATGGCGCTAAGCGCTCCGAGCCCTTGTTAAAACTCGCTATCGTTACTGCGACGCGTTTGTAGCTTTTGTGAATTGAAGAATCTTGGGAATGCTACCAGAATATTTGTGCGCTGAGAAATCTTGTATGCATCGAATGCAACCGCTAAAGGCTATCCCAGTGAATTGCTAATATTTACGGCTCTGTGTATAGCTTTCCTGAGGCCTGCTATCTTAGTAAAATGTGAGAATATTGACAATCCTCTTATAAGCTTCGGTACACCACTTTCATCAGCTCTACAGTGCGTCAAGCCGTCGTGTTTCTTACGGCTATGTTTTAAGGATAGCTTAATCCTCATACTAATTACTGCCACGCCATCATGTGCTGATGCTCAGCTTCTATGTACTCGACACCAGCTCGGATGCTGGTGGTGATGAGGAGCCCAGTATTCACGTATAATTTGCCGCGTAAGGTGTTGATAAGCGAGATGATGTACTTTGACCGATGTTTACGATGTTTACTTACTAATTCTGTCGACAAAACGGATTTCTTAGCTTATTAGTATCGACGGCTGGCAACTTTTTTCTTCTAATTGTGCCGTGGCATATTGTTTTCTTTAAATATAGCGTAATGTCGTAGTCATGAGCGACGATACTTCTAAGGATCGTACAAGCAGCTAATAATTACCGGACACGACGACATAAATTTCAGCGCAAACTTCGGGTGTACTTAAGTAAAAGAAATAGCCGGAAAAACACAGCTTTTCTAAGTAGCTATTTTGATCACTGTTTGCTTCGCAAGCTGCAGTGCACCAATCGAGAGCGCTGACGGGTATAATAAACGCGGTTTCCTCATATGCTAGTATCGGGCTAACGTAATAAGTAATAGGCTATAATTGCGCTTCGAGCTACTGGCGAAGTGATACAGGAGCTGGCCGCAAAGTCGGAGGTCCACCGTGCAGCCCCTTTGAGTGTCACGATATGCGTTTGTAATGGTTAATTTGCTCGACAAAAATCTAGTAGCTGGATTATTTTAGTCACCAAGAGTGACGTGCGGGTGGAAAAAGATTTAAACAATTTTATGTGTAAGCTTAATAGCAAGAACTTTTGCATTTTTGTCCCCTTACGAAGTAATTATATAACTTACAAGTCAGTGAGTACTTGCTGTCGCGAATGCCCGCTTCGAGCCTTAAAACTTAAGAGAAAATGTTTAGATCCTACACTGGCAAGCTCTTGGAAAGTTTGCTTCAAAAACCGCCTCTCAGATGCGTCCTATTATTTGCATATGTACTAAGCGATTTAAGCTCCAGGAAAGTGATAGCGATACTGAGTTTGTTAACATCTTTTTCTAGGTATGACAAGTTATTCGTAAAAGGTGGCGATGAACAAGTTTCCAAAAAGTTTCCCGTATGACTTTAAGATGAGTGTGATATCCAGGAACGAGTCAAGTATGAGTTGTTGTTTAATGTGGATCACACGTTAATTGACATAAGCATGGGTCAAAACGGACTATTGAACTTGCTAGAGCCAATTGAAGATAATTTTAGTTGCCTTGCACATTACGATAACTGTTATCTATCAGAATGTCAGACGTTTTACCCTTGACTTGTGCTTTCAGCGACTGGGAAAAGTTTTGGTACTTCGGTGTTTCAGGAGCGCAAAGTTGATAGGGAAAACGCAATTAACGCAAGAGCGCTATCAAGAGAATGCAGATAGTGACGAAAAAAGATACTATAATGCATGAAGGAGGTTTGTATGTTGAGTTTATTTTCTTTTTTTTGTGAAAGTCCTATTTATGTAAAACTTCGTATGAAATCATAAATCGCCTTTATTGAATTCACCAAAGACTCACCAAATAAATTTTGCACCAACTCCACCTAAAAATTAAGCGCTGCCCCAAGATTGAGACTGTTTCACTGAGAATTGCGGCAAAGTTATATGATTCTGTCAATGCCTTTTCCCTAGACGCTTACGCGTGCCGAGAAAGTATAATTAGTAGTATAGGCAGAGCATGGGGAGAGGCTTGCACTGACTAACTCGTGCGAGAGCTCATCAAGCGCCATACGGACCGTGAGACGTCGATGGACAAAATGAATACCAAGAAATTGCTGATGTTTACTATTTAGAGAAAGACGAGACTGAATTATGTCATCTTGGGATAGGTCAATCACATGTTTCTGTCGTATCGAATTGTTTGTCGTTCTATGACATAACTTTCGCCGCTGTATTCTTTTTATTAACATTCAGTATCACTAGCAGGTGCTTGTTTGACTAGAGTAAGGAATGTTCAAATGACGCTGTCTACGCTGACTTACATAAACAATTATCCATACAAATGGATAAGGCAATAAGCTTAAGTCGTATCATCGCACGACATGGAGTATTTGCGCAAAAGAGACGTCTCCTTTTTGAATAAAGAAAGTTTTGACCTTCAAGATACAATTCAGCACTTCACAGTAAGCTTGGTGCCATTGTCATCGTTTTGCTTGTACCCCAAATTCCTCGAAGTATGGAAAGACAACTTTTGTGTAGGCTTGGCAACGAAATGATGTATTTAGCACTTTAACTCTGAGGAGCTTCAAGCTCAGGCCTTCTTCACTCTCTTTCTGGTCCAATCATTTCTTTGATAGTCGGAGGATGAACTTGACAGTATAAGCTTTGAAGTGTGTGCAAGAGCTGACACAGTCACATGAACTGATGATCCGAATGAAGAATGGAATTGTCCTGAATGGCGTGGGTAGCTGGCTCTACAATCTTATCTTCTGACCATGATAGTTTTGAAAGCAGAGAAACCGGCGAGGCTGTTGATGAAGTCGCCACATAGTCGATTGACGCGACAGTCAAACGACATCCAAACTTTGAGAAACTTAAGTGATCCAATCCAGCCGGCCTTCCAGAGCGTTTGCTCAAAAAATAAATGTCTTGGCGAATAGCGCACTTATCTGGGTTGAGGTCATAGCGACAGCTTAATAACACAAGTGATCTTGTTCTTGCTTGGGGACATATATATAAGCGACTATAATTAGCTAGTATCCGGAGAAATGAGTCGCGTACCGCAATTGCCCCATGCGATAAACTTGACGAACCAAACCATTTCACATGGCTTTGAAAAAAGAATTGCACAGATTGTTGTGCTGTTCACAGATTTGAGATGTACTCCAATGACCATTGATGAGGCAGATGAACTTCTATGCAAAAGCAAACTATATCCATTTGTGCTTATAATGGCTTCGTGATGACCATCTCAGGTCTCACTGGGGCCGTCCGAGGTAAGTTCAGCTATGTTGACGTCGCCCTCAGCAGAGATCTGGCCGAGGATTTTTATGTCTGACAATTTGACACGCACGAAGCAATGCAAACTGATGAACCAACACCGAACCACCAATCAAAAGATTGAGATTGGGACAGAATAGCCAAAACATTCTCGGAGCCACTATCAGAAGATGCAGATAAAACCGCAAGGCGTTTAGTAATAGCGCATTGATCGATTGCATAAGCAAACTGACTCTTGAGCCTGCTCTGCAATAAGACCGAGCAGTGTTTTATGCGCCGGGGCTTGATTGTCGACTATATTGGCAGGGTGATCAGAAGGGTGTTGTGAATCTAGAACATATCCTCTAGTACGCTGGCAAGCTTGAACACTTCAGTTCAAGTGACATATGGGATAAGCAAATCAGCACTAGCAAAGTGTTTTAACGCCGAGACCCGCTCGTCCAGCAGCCGCTGGTTCATCGGGTGTATTGGTTTATCAGTTGGCTTGATTGACCTTTGAGTGTAGATTGTTCGAATAGAGATTTTTTTATAATTACTTGCTTATAAGCCTCATTATATCCTTCAAGTACTTCTCGAAATTTGAGATCCGACAGCGGCAACCGAAGAAAGAAAAGTACCAGAGCCGAAAGAGATCAAGATCGCTCCGGATTCCGGAATTATAGTTAGGCTGCTGCCAAGTCCAGTTCTGACGAATGGAATCTAAGGGCGATGCTGACTCGATCTGATCTTGAAGTGAAGCACTTTTCGCACAAGAAACAAATAAACTTGTTTCAGCAGTCATTTGCTAAATCTTATTTTAAAGCTGGTAATCCCGAAGCGGCATTTTTTGGCAAAAAGGCTGTCTGTTGTGAAAACACAACGCGTCTTCAGCCGAACAATTACAAACCGAAGGTACTGATCTTTGCATTTTGCTACCGCTAAAGCTTTCGTAAAATAGGAGATGAGAAGACAACTTCTTGCACAATAAAAAGCTTTTTATCGTCTCAAGCATTGACATAAGGCGTGGGCACCTCAGGCAAGAATTGCATTGCAGGCTTCGAACCTAAGCTTTTCAAGCTGCCAAGCGAGCTCAGCAGTATGCAAAGATTTTTTTTTGCGAAGCCAAGATTTTGGCTTATAAAGTCTCATGTGTCTCTCGCTGGGCGCGGTAGCCTGATGATACAAGCACCAATATATCCTCTTAAGCAGTCATTGCTCCCTCATTAGACACGGGCTTGTGTTCCACCCACGGATTGAGAACCAAGCGAGATTTAATTAGTTTTGACTGCGCCTCGTCGCCATCGGTTTCGGTACCCGTGCACTACGTCCGATTAGAGAATGTGCATGGTGTGTGCAAAGAATACACCGGTCAATCACAAGCACAATGTGTACGATGCTCAGAATTACGAGTGCTATCAGGCAAGCGTGGCGTACGAAGCGTACCACCTGAACGAAATCGATGTACAACTCGATTTGGTGGTGCAAGCCATAGGCTCACAAGCAGGTCTCAGGCTGCGAAGAAGAACCTTGAACATCAATGTTGACAAGTTAGAGCAAGCCAGACGATTGGGGTCTTGTACTTTTATGGGTACAGCGATTGACCCGTACGGCGTAAGGTCTGTGAGCGGCAGAGGCGTCATGTGACGGCAAAGTGTCTTTACGCCGATGTGCTTCGCAGTACTCGAGCACTGTGACCTCTGTAAGAGTTCATTTATGTACGGCCACAACAGTGCAAAACGTGCGGACGGTAGTCGATATTCAGATGAGCCATTCGCTTGGTATGTGGAATAATAAGGTAATGAGGCACTTGTTACAGCGGCGATGTCGAAAAGTTGAAAAAAGATTTGACTTGCATACATCTAGAAAATACAAAGTCTTGACAGGAAATAGTGTTGGAAGATTGCGTTACGTTTGAAGTAGATATTACTGTATAACGGGCCGTTACATCAAGTTGAGCTTTTAAGCAAAAAAGAGCGTGGCTTTTGTTGCACGACAGGCTATCTATACCGACGACAACTATACGATAAAGATATTTAAAGGTAGAAAGTCCTGCGGCACTCGCTTACTAAAGCACCTATATTATTTTAAATTCGCACACGTTTCCGAAAATTTGGGGAGTGTGGATCGTCGTCTACGGTAAGATCGTTCCTGCACACGTCCCACTTCTTACCGTAATTATTGGTGCTATGTGATCAGTCTTTTTAATAATTTTTCCAATTATCAAAACGTCGAAGAAGAAACGTTCGACGTCGTGCTCCACGGACTGCTAGCCGTCGATGGAAGGTTCGCAAAGGAAGCACCAAAGAATAAGATAATGGTGCTTATACAGAGGACAAAAAAAAGAGAGGCAGACACGGTTTTTGCCGTAACTAAATTAATATATGTGGAGTACTTAATCTAAATTCCATTGCATACATGCCCTAAATATTACGTTGAAAAGTGTATTAATCAAGTGCGCGAATAGTCACAACAGTTAAGGTAGTACACACGACAGGCTATAACTTGTACCAGCAAGGCAAGTGGGTAAGCACAATAATCAAACAAGAGCTACACCAAACCATCTAAAGTTGAGTGGAGGAAGTTTGAGTGGCACGTAAACGTATCAGGTGTTGCAAATACTTCAATGCTCATTCAATAACGCACAAAACGCGAAGACAGTAAGAGAAAGCGACAACTGCGTGCAACAGACGTGTTAATCTCGCGCTTTCGCGAGTGTCAATCTATCCCCTTCTTAGCAATTGTATCGGTTACGTAGATTTTTGACGTTCCTTTTCTTGTAGCTGTTCTCGTCTCATACGTGATCTGGTCTCCTTCTTTGGACGTCTCTTGGTAGCAGATGGTATTACGCACAATGAACGTTTATTTTTGCAGAACTCGTAAAACTTTTCGTATGTTTCAAGCAGCAGCACAAGATATTCGGTTTGGAGTTCTAGCAGAGGGTTCCTCTGGCCTGCTTCCGACTGGTGGACTGCTGTAACGCGATTCGAACCCAGTGCGAACTCCAATTTCGCCTGATTTAAACGACTCACATAATCTTTGAGATACACGCCTGCCTTAACGTTCAAGCTTGGATCAGGATTGACGTCCCAATTTAAAATATACCACATCCTCTTCATCACTGCAAGCATCGGTTCGTAGTGAAACTTTGAGTACTTGAGAAAAGCCGTGCGAATTGCCGTAAATTGAGCCTTTTCGCCCTCTCCTACAACAATTTCCCTGGGAACTTTTTTCGTCTTTTGGGCTTGATTAGTCGCCTCTTCCAGAAGCTCAGAAATCATTTGTCTGCGGCTCGACCAATCGTTACTGTCGGGTCTCAGCGGTGTTTTTAATACGTTGGTAGGCAAAGCAGTGGGTTGCTTGCCGTTTGAGGCATCAGCAATGAAAGCAGAAAGATTTGGGGCGTGAGTTGGTCATCGTCTCGGTAAATGTTATCGACAATCTCGTACCAGGCCTTCTTGTCAGTCTCACTAAGATTAGCCTTTTTCACGGCATCCACTACACTGCCAAACATGTCACTTTCCACTTTCGTCAAAGTAGCCTTTTCCGTTGGCAACGCAGCGGAATTAGAATCTACGTTGACACTAGGTTGCGCATTTTGCATCAGTCTTAGCTCTACTCGAAGCGTCGACTGTTGTTTGAACTTGGTGCAGGCTCCATTGTTGGAAAGGCAAAAGTCGAAAAAGTCACGGTACATGCGTACCCATCTTTTGAGACGCAGTAACCGCATTAGGCGAAGCTGTATCTCCTCATGATCCTCCGAAGTAACCTTCAGCATATCCTTCAACCTTTTGTCCAGAACTGGCTTAGAATCGAAAACCAGCTTTTTCAAATCTTCCAAATTCATTATCATCAACCTTCTAATAAAACGTTTGTACACAACATTTCTGCTAGGTCTCGAGTCGCTTGACCAATTGACCATGCCAATAAAAGTCATTGTTTCATCACTTGTCGGTTTATATTTCGCTAATTTGCGCTTGAGGTACTTTAAAAACAATTTGTGAGCTTTTTCGACATCATCTTTGCTCAAGACAATCGTCGTGGGTATCATCTTGCCATGGATATTGCTGCTTTGGGTCGCCTTTGAAGGCCCAGTTGTGCGCGGTTTCTTTGATCGAAGGCCTGCAATTTCTTTTGGAATGGCGGAGCCCGAGGCCTTGTCCGAACTCGTTAGTGCTTGAGCAGTGCGTTTGTTACTAAACTGGCTACTGGGAATTTCAAAGTGGCTCGCAGTATATGTGCGAGGGTCCTGGTTTCGTAAAATGTTATATGCCTCCAACGCACCCGTTGAAGTCTCTTCCGGTGAAGCATTAAGATCAAAGCTTAAATGGGTCGCTTTCCTCACGGTATCTAACACCTCCTCGCTCACTGAAGTGAGCGCGTTTCCAACAAACCCCACGGAAGGTTCCGGCATACGCTCTTCATCAGCCGCGCTGAGCGCCAAGTCGTCGTGTTGATCGCGGCTGCCCCGAAGGATTCTTCTAGGCGATAACTCAGTGTCTATTTCACCCGAAACCTTACCATCATGGTGGGATGATTGTCGATGTACGATTTGATCGGACTCTGCAGCTGTCCGGATGCTATTTGTGACGAGAAGCGCAGTGGTTACGTAAAATGCGCCGCGCATGGAGATGACGACGTGGTTTAAGGAATTGTTTTTTTAGAGTACCCAATTTGTCTGGCTTGTGGTTTAAAGGACGGCCAATCATTTTATCTTGAATTATGAGGTGTTCAGTGGTAAAAACACATTATTGTTTCACTTTTACAGCACTGCGGTACCATCTATTGGTCAGCGTCTTCTTTTAATTTGCCAATTAAAAAAACGTCGAAGAAGAATCGATCGACAACGTGCTCTACGGACTACTAGACGCCGACAAAAGATTGCAGTCGAAGCACCAAAGGAAGTTGGTGGTAGTGCTCATACAAAGGCCATAAATAATAGAGAGAGACCAATCGTTCTTCACAAAAACATGTCGTATTAGAATTTTTTCGTGGGTCAAACGCCCACAATATTGGGGTGAAAATCGTCACGCGAATAACCACTACAATTGAGGCAGTACACATGGCTAGCTATAGACTGTGCCAGCAAGACGAGTGGATAACTGCTAACAAAA
>MBPM02000269.1:0-42548 GCA_001695595.3 Plasmopara viticola | reverse complement strand
CAGAATGGTTGTTGCTCATAAGAAATGAAGCAAACTTTAGATGCCTTGCCAGTTCCGTCATCTTTTTGGTATTATGCTTGTAAAATACTCAAATTGCAGAAGCACGAGCACTCTGGGAAATATTGAAATATTCTACAAAGATTGGCAAGAGAAAATAGCTCTATATATTGCGCATTAAGAAGCAAAGAGAGGCAAAAACGATTTCTTTTTACTCGCTTTAAGTATTCGCGATATGCTTCGAGCAAGCAAATCCCTTCTCTTGCTCGTTAAATTCAGTCGACTTTCCTCGAAGTCCGATGTATAATATTTTTTCCGTAAAAAGTAGTTGGCCTTACATCAAAGGCCTAAAAAACTCTAAGCCCTTCTTTTATTGAATCCAGAAGCGTCCGTATTTCGTAAAATTGATAGAAGTCCAGACGACCTACGCCTAATCTACATAGTAAAGTGTGAAGCCCGAAGATGAGAGAGCAGCATTGTTAAGTGCAAGATTAAGTATACAGAGCTTTTCGACCCACAAATTTGGCAATTTACCTCACATGCTGCGCAAAGTGTCATTTAGCAGACAGCTAGGCCTTACCATCTGATTGTGTGTATGTGCGTGGCCTGTAGACATCGTCAAAAAAATTCCGAACGGTTAGAACAGCGTTTGCCAAAGCGCAGCGATGAACCGCGAGTATTTTTGGTATCATAATAACAAGAAGAGCATAATAGTCATCATATCATTATCAGACTTGATTTTAGATTCTCGGTTGTACTGGCTGGAGCTAGTTCTAGATACACCATCTTGCTAAGACAACACGATACCCGAATTGCAATTCACCTACGACAAAACAGAGATTTATGAAGTGAAGAGCCTAAGGTTTATAAAGTGGAGAGCCTCTGACAAGTATAACATATATTTTCATGTGCTTATACATGTGATGATGTGGAGATCTAGCTAAAAGAGAGCATTACGGGCCTTCAAAAGTAGATAAACTTCCAGTCTCTGTCATTTAGTACAACGACTTTGCTAAATTTACAGGATCTACACCGTAATGGAACAGACCGCCTCCTCTTTCGTAGTGATGCAAGTACGATAGCTGGAGAGGTACTGACAATCAGACATTCGCAACTTAAGTGCAATGAGAATTCATACTAAAGGCGTTAAGCTGGCTTTCGTTTTATATACCTGACAAATGCATTCATCACTTTTTGACGTATGTGGTTCAACATGTAATGTGTCTTGCACAAGAACGAATCCGCGAGCACATTAAGCCTATTTAGAATAGGATATATAACTCACAGCGATCTTGTCCTGGTTGAAACAGATGGTTAAAGACAGTACTTGATGCTGTCCAGACAATTGAGGTGATGGCGTTCCCAGATTTACTCAATGACCTTTTTCAACAAGCCGTAAAAAGACTTTGCAAGGTCTGCATAGCCCGCACTGTATTCATGCAGGTATTCAGTGGCTTGACCACTTCTTCAAAGATTTTTGAATTGAAACGAAGGCCAAGCCAAGCTGGTGTTTACTTTCTCGAGATTTGCTTAGCAGACCCCTGCGAAGATATGGGCGCCGGAACTCATGGTCATCCGCGCTACGTTGAGGGTGGTCTTTAGCCATCCATGCCCACCCACGCTCATTTCACGACCATGCGTACCCACCCACAATGATTTCATGACTCCGCGTATCCACCCACTCTCACCAACACTTGGCTGTGCCTATATATATCCAGCCGCCAGTACGAATATAAGTATGATAAATTGTCACATCCAGTCATTTTATCTATTCGAGAATTTGTAATGGCCTTGGTAATATACATTTGGGATTGTTTTTGCGTACACCGTACCCGCTATTGACCACGTCTCTCTGTCACGCCTACTCGACGATTGTATCCTGTGGCGGCCTTGGAAATACACAACTGGGATTGTTTTGCATACGCCGTACCTGCCCATGCGTACGTCTCTTTTACTGCCCAACACACCCACCCTGACTGTACCCGCATAACATGGCCACTCAGAGGTAATGAGCATAATGAATTTATAGATGGGTATGAATATGCGTACCCAGCGCAGGGCTTTCTTGCTCAGCACGTATAGTTTTCTGACAAACAGCCAAGGATTTCAATGTTCTCTGCCGTAAAGAAAATGCACATTCAATAGTGGTAACATAACAGCTTGATTGTCATGGCCTCAATATTTGTTTTTAAGGACCTAAATGGGCGACCGCTTTTCTGTCGAACGGCTCTGAAGAAACATATTGTCCGAGTATATGCAAGCAAAAGCCTTGATAGTTTGAAATAGTTGCGTAACCAGACATTTGACCGTCGATGGGTGCTCAATAGCCCTTGTGCTATTACCATAGCATACCGGCAGGCCTACTGACCGTTGCGAGGGAAATATAATTCTTCCGAATACAGACTTGGTAGTTAATATCAACTACATCCAGTGCACTATGTAGATTGCTTCCGAACATACTCTTCCTCGAAGCAGATGTTATGAGTAAAACTGTCTAGCGTGTGGGAAGGTCAAACCGGTTACTATTTCCGTCTGCTTAACAATAATAGAAATTCGGTGGCGTGTATGACGGTTTGACTTTCGCAGTTTGACTTCTTACCTGTTTAACGAAGAAAGTATCAATGAACTCGCACTGCTCTGAGACAGTAGCCATTGTCTCGTGACAGAGTACTTGTGGTTGACACGAAATCAATCTCGTATCTTTCTTCTTTATTTGATGGCTTCGACTTTTTAATGTACAGCTATCTGACACCCCTGGAAGTGTCTTTGATTAGAACGCACCTTTCGTGACTTAAGCTGTGTGAACAAAATATTTCTTTATCCCACGTCGTTCTTGGTACCCAAGGATTGATTTTGTATAAAATCCTAGTTTCTCCTAGAAAAGCTTTATCATCTGCGGCTGATAGTACTATGTCACCCTACCTGTGAGACTATGTTGCCTACTGTATCTTGGGGATGTAAATCGTCCCACATTCTAGACGCTATATTGGCAGCAAGGGCTGCTGCTCATCGTCACATCTACCTTCGTGGAGTTTTTGGTACCTTTAATAGACACAACTTATGTGCTCTAATTTTCCGCTGCCGTTGGATGTTGCTTTTCTAGGCGGCAATTAAGTCGGTAGGACTGGAGGGTTCACAAACACCAATACTCTAAGACGAAAAGCTTTTCATTTCCGGCATTCCAAAGGAGCGATCCTGTCTGTGGATTAATCCTCTTGAAAGCGAATTTAATTGTCATTTCTATATCTGTGTGCACTTGAAAAAGATCCAGTCGGAGGCAAATCTGTTAGTAAAAAATGTAACCTTGGCTGTTCGGGGAGAGATATAAGTCGGCAACTTTTTCAGATCATAAATGTATTCATGCTATGCACATTTTGAGTTTCGCCAGCGCTGACGCTTACTTGCAGGCAAGTAAGCGTGAGCGCTAAATAAAAAAATATGAAGGAACAGTGTTCTCAAGTGTTTTTTGTATTTCTAGGTCTAACGTTTGGTCCGGTCTTGCATGCAAATATCACGCGCACCTGATTGTTCGTGATTAAGGTTGCCTGAGCTGTCATCTCTACATCCTTCATCCGGAAAGAAGTTTTTGGTATTACTTTCCTCGCAGGTAGAAGTTTCAAACCTAGTTGGTTTACAGATCTTACCGCCAAAGCTATCTGAGTATGTGCTGCCTGATATTCAAAGCACAGATTGCTTGTAGAGCTCGAACGCCATGGCAAAATTCAGCTGCTTCGTAGTAGAGAAGGCTGCCATTCGAAGAATCCGGCAAGTTTTTTTAAACAGTACAAATAGTTTGTTTACCAGATGCGCAAAGGAGCTGGTATCTTGTCCTCCTTAGATTCTTTGCGGATTTTAAGCAGTCAATCTACTCGCGTTGGTTTACTACAAGTGTAATGAGACGTGACGAAATTACACAACACCTCGCTTAGAGGAGACGTGCATGACGATATAGGAACTTCCGGTAAATGACAAATTACTATCTTCACTCTAGTTGAAAATTGATTCATTCTAAACGTCATAAACCCTATTTTCATCCCATAAGGCCGGAAATTGTTCATCGGAAGTCCTGCACGCCTGTGCCTGGTGGTGTGTAATTCCATCACAAACCCGGACCATTGTGTCAACCCCATAAACGTAAAGTGTCCGAAGATCAAGTAAAAGCAGAAGAGGGACCGCGAGCTGCTCGTGAAGAGAAAATAGCAAACAAGTTCGTCATAGCTAAACCGTTGCTGGCTCAGAATATTGTAAAAATAAACACTACACACGACCAATTTTGCATTTTAAGAAGTTTTATACGATTGCCTGAACAAAAGTCAACTTGTATTTCTGCTGTATTTGTGAAAAAGCTCAAGCAACCACTCTATGTTTTGCAAACGTTCCGTGGATGAGACACGATTAGTACGACAGTCTTGCGCTTTAGTAAAATTGGCCGTTACGAGAAACAAGTGTGATTAATGTATCACGATTGAAAGACTCAAGGAAACGACCTTTGATCTCCAGCTCTTACCACCTTTTGGTTCATGCGACTCGTACGGGTACTGCCACCAGCAATCCGAGTGGTGAAGAGAGAAATAAAAGGTACGTTGGACAACCTCCACCTTTGGTAATGTACCGTAGGTTTTTGGTTGTTGCTTAATTTTCGGTAAAGGGCCTTATCAAATAGTTAATTATAATAAAAGTGGCTACCACCCCTGCAAAAATTGCTATCGCAGGACCGCCTCTATATGGCTTACCCGAAGGCACTTGGTGGACTGCTATATCGTAAAATTCCGGGTGGTGAGGAGCGTCATGTAAACGACGTTTTCTGCGGCGTTCGATTTGTATGTTGTTGTAGTCACCTCCGCTTTCTTTATGCTTCATAGTCGGCAAAAAGTGAGCTGCGAGCAGATTGTCAGCGGCGACATCAACGCTCGAGGCCGCCCTAAGAGCTCTGGTCTTTGTTTTGTCACTTGGGCTCGTCAGCGCATTGTTGCTCACTATTAGTGTTGCTGCTATTACAGTTGATATTAGGAGACGAAAGTGCATTGCAGGCTGGACGAGAAGTGATGTGCTGTGTCGAGAATTTCAGCAACTGTGGTCGTCTATTCAAAATGGGTGGAGCACTTGAGTGATATTTGACTTTGTGTGGCCACTCTTCCCTTGAAACTGATAGTGGATTAGGTATATAAGCATTGTATTGTATTACGTTATCGCGTTGCCAAGTTATGCACGTGCTAGGCTCAGTCTGGCTAGTCCACGGCACAGTGTGGCGTCCGCATACGTCGAGTCTCGTTTGGCGGGCAGTGCAGCCAGCACCGAGGTCGTGAGGGTCTTCCATTATTTTGTTTAGCTCTGACTTGGTAAGAGCCCAGGTGGCGCCCGGTGCTGGAGACCGTCGCGTCGAGGGTGAGACTCGTTAGAGACTTGCAGATGCCCGAGAGCACCTGCCCGAAGCGCGCGAGCATTAAGCCCCCGCGCTTGGAAGGAGGGCGTCACCCCAACCTTTTCCAAGCTGGTATATAAGCATGACAGAGTTAAATAATTTTAATTTTTTTGCATTCGCTCGCGATGCGGTAAGAAATGTCGTATGCATACAGAGTCGAGTGGAATGCTGCTGATAATTTAGCTGACTAATTCAGATTGTCGTATTTAAGGAGTGTATTGGCAAGACGCACGTCCAGTGTTTGTATTCCAAGACAAATGTTTAAACACGCACTAGCAGTTCATCTTCAAGCAGATGCAAGTTACGACCAGGTACTATTGGTGTACTATTTAGTACATCACCGCAGTCTCTGAAGGTGTCTAGGGATACTCTACGTGCTCTTATGTGCGAAGGAAAGGCGGACGATGTGGCATAAACGATACGCTTTGTCCACAAGGGTACGGCAGGAGTGCAGCAAATGTCATACAAGTGAATAAATAAAGCACAGCATGCATTGCGATTGTTTACTCTTCGTTCGCATAGAAAAACTCCATCTTCTCCTCCAACGACATGCCCTCGGCCCAAAAGTCTTGAAAGTTGTCTTCGTCTAGCCTAATCCAGTCTTTCTCGATTGCTTGCATTCGGGCTAATCGCGCCTGCAGGTTCAAACAACGCTTGTACGGACGCTCAACAGACTTAAAGCGAAGTGCCCGCCCTTCTTAGTCACCAAAAGTTGTCTGGATGTCATAGACAGTGCCGGGTGCACGTCTAGTACCGCGCGATCTCCAGTTTTTCGGCAACGCTTGGCCTCGAAGGAGGCTCGCACGCTGCTTGTTGTCTAATTTTCCAAACAATCGCTGAGGTCGCACGGAGTGATCGAAAATCTTCATACGAAACTCGTTGCTGCTCTGGTCGTAGATAAAACTGATCTGGAAATGGTCCAACGCATGCTTCAGAGGCTTGAACAGCAGCAAACCGTTTCTCACATCGTCGATATCCGAGATTCCCATCAATTGCTCAGAAATGAATTCGTTCTTTCGGCGAAACAAATGAGACGCGACGACCAACGCCGACGGGAGAGCTGTGTCCAGCAGCATGCAGCGCAACATGCCACTCTCCATGTTGCAACCGTAAGTCGCGCACAAATTCGCCTTGAAATGATGGCTTCGCGCAGACGTCGAAGTTGGGGCATCCGCCAGTACGTGGTGCAAGAGTGCTTCGTGAAGCTCGTGATACTGAGAATTAGCATATTTGCGCTTTGGGAGTTCCACCAAGACGTGAATCTCTTTGTATAGATGCTGGAACTCCCTTTTGAAATACTCATCGTCATCAAGCCTCCGCGCCGGTCGCATCTTCCGATACGAAGAGTCAACTTTTCCTTTTGACAATAAGTCATCCAGACTATCGTCGTCCTTCAGCCACGCGCCGTCCTTCTTGGCCAAGTACAGCGTCAATGCGCTTGGGGCGAATTTGTATAGATGATTGTATCTTTGCTTGTAAAAGATAGCCTCCTGTAACGCTTCCACTTCCGCATCATGCTCAATCTCGACGGAAAACACAGTTCCTTCACCATACACACCACACCGCAGCTTAACCTTACTGTTCTCCTTCTGCTCGACCATGTTTCTTCTTTTAAAAAAGTTCGCGACCGAGGGAAACAAGAGGAACTCATCAAATTCGATACCCTTTTCAAATAGATGATAGTATTGATGTAATTAAATTGCCTGCCCCTCACTACATCATATATGTCTCTATCATATTATACCTTCTTATAAGTATTTTTATTGGATATTGATAAAATGTGAAGACTCAGGTGACTCAAGTAAATAGAGATTCTTCTTCAATAGCTTAGAGGATGAATAGACATCGAGATGAAATACGCTGATGAGTCACCATAGTAATGACTCAGTGGCGACCTCCTCCTAATCGACATCGACAGATACACTCGAACGATATTCCGATAATGTGATCTCCGCTGAAACGCTCCAGAGTGTGACATCATAAAACTCATGATCTTACTGATACCTAGCGCGCAACTGCGCAAGACTTGATATTCCCACGAAATACACCTTGACTGGAGATCTGTCACTAATGTTGGGATCTTACTAATTTAGGGCAAGCTATGCCGTAAGTTTGACTTCTGATTTCGGTTTTCGGCAACGAGTGGTAGTACTCATCGATGCGAATTGGTCCTAAATCGTGCGTATCAATATATTCAACATCCATTGCCGTGTGTATATTAAAGAGATTGATCGTTGAATACCTGTAAGAGCTTATCTAATCGATTGTGTTGTAGATAGTTGCTCTTTATTCGAAAAAGTGTTGATACTCTTGTAAGTGTTATAGATGCTTCTGGGTAGTAGGTGTACTTTCTCTACCTGCGGAGGTGAAGATAACGTTATGGGTGAAAGTGGTTTCCCTCTATGCTTTTTTATTTGTCCCAGGGGTATAAAAGAGCTGGGAAGTTGGGGTACAGAGGTGGTGAAAAAAAGGGGGCAGAGGGGCATAAACAGTTGAGTACAAGGCGAATTTTTTTTTGAGTTGTCCAAGAACAAAGTAACCGTAACTTGCTCATGCATTGGCGCCCCAATTACGGAGGGCATCAACAATTTTACATCATCAGCCCAAATCCATGGTGTTCGCGCCTAGCTTGCTTGCAGACAAGGAAGCACAAGCGCTGGTGGTCTTTGTAGATTACTCGGAGAAAGTAGATCTCAGCGGCTTATTAAAGGTTTCCCAGAAGACAAAACACTAAAATGAAGTGGTCACACGAAAAAGGATCACAGCAAACCCACGTGCATTCGATTTTCGGTAAAGGTTGGGGTGACGCCCTCCTTCCAAGCGCGGGGGCTAAATGCTCGCGCGCTTCGGGTAGGTGCTCTCGGGCATCTGCAGGTCTCTAACGGGTCTCACCCTCGACGCGACGGTCTCCAGCACCAGGGCGCCACCTGGGCTCTTACCAAGTCAGAACTACTCAAACTAATGGAAGACCCTCAAGACCTCGGTGCTGGTTGCACTGCCCGCCGAACGAGACTCGACGTATGCGGACACCACTCTATGCCGTGGACTAGCCATAGAGCCTAGCACGTGCATAACTTGGCAACGCGATAACGTAATACAATTCAATACAATATGTCCATGTAAAATAGATTATAGTACTCCGTGCATGTCAGTTTTGAGGATACCAACGCTGTATCAGTTGTTGGAAAATCGCTCATTGATAATTTTTCATATTAATGCGATACACTAAATTAGTGGTTCACGGTTAGCTGGTAGTTAAAAATTCCCTGTCATTAAAATTTCTAAGGAATTGGAAGATTTTCTATGGCATGTAATAAATAGTACATCATCGCTGTGGCTGAGGGTGTCTAGGGGTACTCTGATGCTCTTATATGCGAAGAAAGGGCGGACGATGTGCGGGCAATATCTCATACAATGTAATGTAATGTATTACGTTATCGCGTTGCCAAGTTATGCACGTGCTAGGCTCAGTCTGGCTAGTCCACGGCATAGAGTGGTGTCCGCATACGTCGAGTCTCGATCGGCGGGCAGTGCAGCCAGCACCGAGGTCTTGAGGGTCTTCCATTAGTTTGTTTATCTCCGACTTGGTAAGAGCCCAGGTGGCGCCCGGTGCTGGAGACCGTCGCGTCGAGGGTGAGACTCGTTAGAGACCTGCAGATGCCCGAGAGCACCTGCCCGAAGCGCGCGAGCATTTAGCCCCCGCGCTTGGAAGGAGGGCGTCACCCCAACCTTTTCCAGGCTTATCTCATACAAGTGAATAAATAAAGCACAGCATGCATTGCAATTGTTTACTCTTCGTCCGCATAGAAAAGCTACACCTTCTTCGCCAACGACATGCCCTCGGCTCAAAAGTCTTGAAAGTTGTCTTCATCTGGCCTGATCCAGTCTTTCTCGATTGCTTGCTTCCGGGCTAATCGCGCCTGCAGGTTTCAGAGCACCGGACTTTTAATCCGATGGTCTTGGGACGCTCAACAGATTTAAAGCGAAGTTCCCGCCCTTCAAGATCACCGAAAGTTGTCTGGATGTCATAGACAGTGCCGGGTGCAAGTCTAGGACCTCGCGATCTCCAGTTTTTTGGCAACGCTTGGAACAATCGCTATGGTCGCACGGAGTGATAAAAAAAAAAATCTTCATACGAAACTCGTTGCTGCTCTGGTCGTAGATAAAACTGATCTGGAAATGGTCCAACGCATGCTTCAGAGACTTGAACAGCAGCAAACCGTTTCTCACATTGTCGATATCCGAGATTCCCATCACTTTCTCAGAAATGAATTCGTTCTTACGGGAGAGCTGTGTCCAGCAGCATGCAACGCAACACGCCACTCCTTATGATGCAACCGTAAGTCGCGCACAATTTCGCCTTGAATTGATGGCTTCGCGCAGACGTCGAAGTTGGGGCATCCACCAGTACGTGGTGCAAGAGTGTTTCGTGAAGCTCGTGATACTGAGAATTAGCATATTTGCGCTTTGGGAGTTCCACCAAGACGTGAATCTCTTTGTATCCATGCTGGTACTCCCTTTTGAGATACTCATCGTCATCAAGCCTCCACGCCGGTCGCATCTTCCGATACGAATAGTCAACTTTTCCTTTTGACAAGAAGTCATCCAGACTATCGTCGTCCATCAACCACGCGCCGTCCTTCTTGGCCAAGTACAGCGTCACCAATGCTGGATCAACGTTGAAGCGATCATTGACGTCTTTCTTCTTGTTCACGATAGCCTCTCGCAGCGCGCCCACTTTCGCATCACGTGTGATCTTCACGGAAAATACAGCTCTTTGAAAACAAAGACTAGTGCATAATCAACATGGGTAATCCCATGATCGGCGGCCAACACTTGATAGCAGTCTCGAGGAGATAAGGCTTATTTCGATCCTTTAGAATTACCAAGAATTCGTGTAGTTCCAAAGAGTTAATCCTCCCGTGAAATCGATATTTAAAATCCACGGTTTGGACACTGTGGGCAGTATAGTGTTCTGAGGCTCTGATTATTTTTAATATGATAAAAAATATTAACAAGTATATAAGGATACACCATACACTACACATAAAAAATGTCTGTTTTTTTTAGAGTTCGGAAAATACAAAGGAAAGGCTCTTGGAGAAGTGTATGATCAAGATGCATCATACTGTCGATGGTTGTACAACCAACAACCCGAAGAATCGGATATCAAACGATTTTTACAGGGCAAGTTCCAAGATGGAGATACGTCATATACTATGAAATTGGGTCGATTTAAAAATAAGAGTGTCAAGTTGATATTTGACCATGAAAAGCAATATTTCAATCGGATGTGTAAAATGAATATATCAAGAATAGATGTCCATCATTGAAGGAAAACCTGAACGAATTAAACACACAGAATCAAAAACGTATTGCAATATCTTGTTTGCCTGAGGACATCGGCCAGGTTCCTGTTGATAGAGTGGAGCTCTTTTATCAGGTTGTTAGATCATACAGGTGATCAGAACCAGCGAGCTTCGAAAGGATCAATAGATTGATCAAGAAGTAGCTCAGGCCAGGAGACAAACCGCAACCAGTGGGACATTATCGGTATAGACAGGCTATAAGAGTGAAGCCTACATCATCCTCAAACCCCGTGCAAGCAGCAACATCAAGCTCAGTTTTTTTCAACCATGACACAACAGAAGCACACCAACAAGCGGAAGCACACGATCAACCTGCGAATGCAAAGAAATTCGTGAAGGTGTCGTCCAAGAAACGTGTAAGAAAAAGCAAGATTTGTTCAAGTATTTGGAGGACAAGGGACGCACATGCAACAACCCAGTTGAGCCAATCGGTAAGACGTACTGCTCCACTCACAAGAACGAAAAACCAGTGTATATGAGTGCGAAGATCACACAAGACAAAGTGGAGCTGCTCAATTTCGTTCGAGAAAACGAATGTGTTGGACTGGCAATGCATCACCTGACCCTGTGAATTGAATAAGAGGAAGTAAAATCGACTGTTGATGAAGAGACCCTCCGCAAATTCGAGCTCAACTATGCAGGACAAACCGACATGAACGGGTTCGCACTTACGTTCGGTAAAATCAGAATATAGAGCAAATATTAGAAGAGGCAACAAGATGGGGTATGAAATGACAATCGCATTCGTCATTGCTCAATTTGCTGGTCCGTTAGCACGGAATGCAACTTTCCAGTGACCTCACTCAATTCCATCGCATGTGGTATACCGTTCTCACCAAACGTCAGAGCATTGAACTCGTCACACAGGATTTCCTCGTCCAAACTCTTCAGAAATATCCACTTCTCGACGTTCGTCACCACAGCGTACACCTCATGACTGTCATCCAGATCTGCAGCGACCTCACAGCCAAGTAGAGCTTGCACCATTCCTTGTTTAAACTTCTCTTCTTTTGCTTCCACGATGCAGATACGCTTATCGCCACGAACTAGGACAAACTCGAAGTGCCCATGAGCATCAACACGGTTGCCATCCAAATCTTGTTCGATATGAACGGTGACATCAGGCAGGAGCTGAACGACAGCCCAAATGATTGGAGCAATCACGTGAATTCGCTTCGCTTCGTTGTCCTTGAAATCGATCAGAGTCCAGCCGAAGCACTTCATTATCCAGGTCAGCACTTTCGAAAGCACCTCCAAATCACTTGCCGGTATAGGATGAACACATTCAACATACTTGACGCGGTCTTCGTCAAAAACTGGACCAACTGCAGTCCAACGCGATGAAGAATAAGGAGTGGTAAAACCTTCTTCATTCGTACGCGCCTTCTTGTTCTTGTTTCGCGCGAGAATATGGTTGATCTTCGACCAACGCTGCAAGCGATGTGGATGCGGAGCACTTGGTGGACTGATTTGCACAGCAACACCACTCGTTGCCGTCGGTTCTTGGTCTGAAATCACCACCAACACGTGAACAGGGGTGTTCATCGTCCCGACATCGTCCATCGTGAGTTCGAACGCAACGTCTTTTTCCGACAAGCCGACCAACTGAAGCGGGACTGCCACAATCTTCAATGGCTTGAAATCACTCGTGTCACTGATTCCTTCCTCCACCTGCTTTTGGGTCACCCACGCGTCGCCGTTCTTGGCGAGGAACAGCTGCAGCTTTTCCGCATCGATCGCCTTGAGATCGTTCTCCTTCTCCTTCTTGATCGCCTTCTTCAAGTCACTCACAGACTCGCTCGCATTGATCGTCACGGGGAACGCGCTTCCCTTCTCCCCGACAACCGCGCAGAACAGCTTCACCATGTTTCCAATTGCTTTCTGCGAGTGACATTCTCTCAATTAGTATTTCAGCCTCGTGGTATTAGAGTGACAATCTTTCTCTACAGGTTATTAGATCATACAGGTGGTCAGAACCAACGAGCTTTTGCGGATAAATACATTGTTCAAGAAGTAGCTCACGATAGGTGGCAAATCGCTACCACCTCACCACTATCGGTTTAGACAGGCTATCAGAGAGATGCTGATCTTCCAGGATCTTGCTCCTGATCACGTGTGGTCAACAAAAATCACAGGGCGCGCCAAGCCAAATGAGAATACATTCTCTTCTAAAAACTGACACTCAATCGCAATGCAAGCGGGACCACATCGACTCAAACCAATACGCATCATGGGCAACTCGAAGAGGCTTCCCAGACTCCGCTCCTGGTGGCCACGCTATCTCAGTGTTCATAAATGGCGGGTAAGTGTCAGCGCCATCTTTTCCAGACCAATCGAAATCAACCAGTGCGACTCGATGCTTGACAGGATTCCACATCACATTGTTCTCTCGAAGATCTCCATGGACGAACGAAGCAGCTGCCAAAACCCTCTTTATTTCGAGCAGTTGGTGATGAACCATCGTATCATAACCTTTTGCTCGCGAAAGCGGTATCAACGGAAGTCTTTCCATGACGATGAAAACCCAACCATTGGGCAAGGATTCACAGCAGATCAGCGCTGGAGCAAACCCTGCACTCGAACAATACTGATGGACTTCCACACCATATCGCTTGGCAAACTTGACAATAACTTCATTTCCATCTTGAGCTTTCGCGACAAAAACGTACCGCTGCACAGCTTCAATATATTGCAGCGAGATAGTTACCCCATTAACTTCGGCAGAATCTTTGTAAGGGAAACTCAATCGATCGAGATCGATTGCATACTGACATCGCGCGAGATTACGACGGTTGGCAACGAGCTGCTGGCATTCCTCGGTGAGTTCCCTTAGTGCAGCTTTTAGAGACGCACACGCACGAGTCAGTGACACCATTAACCACTCGTTGTCGAAGAAAAGAAGCGGAAAGCTCAAGACTAGAGGCTCGCAAATCGCATTTTCGTCGTCCGTGTTCACAATTCCAAACACGCTCATGAGTGGTCCACAGATATCCACCAAAAAACATGGGAACTGGCGGTCGATCTGGTCTGGCAAGTTCTTGATGTAGTAAGCAACGTTTTGCATTGTCGGATCTCCACCACCATCTCCTTTCTGGAGTTTGCATTCCAAGTTCAACAGCAGCGTTTCTCCGTAGCGATACGAACCATCTGATACTGATCCATTGACCGTCACAGGCGTGATCGTCGAAGCTGGAAAATCAGCAAGCAGATAGTCTTTCAGCAATTCCCGTGCCTTTTCGGCAAAGGCTGCTTCGCTCTCGTAAGGAGTGGACATGCCGTGGCAAAGGTTTCTCACAAACTCACAATCTTCGTTACCAAACTCGATCTGCTTGCAATTCTCCTCAAACCGCGCGAACGTTTTGTTCAACAGCACAAGTGGAATCGGCGTCTCGTCGACTGAACGTTCGATGCGATGACACTCAATCTGACCATCGAGTTTTTTCAGCCATTTCACCCAGCTACCGCCTCCCTTGCACTTTGCAAAAGAAGACGGCGTGATTAATTCCCTCACTTGAGCGAGTTTTCTTTTCTTGACAACAGCGCCAACCACAGTAGTGGCAAACGATTGCGGAGGAAGCACCACCAACACGTGGATTTGCTTGGTTTTCGGTTCTGGCATCCCATCGAGAACCTCCTCAAGGCCAAACTCCCCATCAAGTTCATTGTCTTCGTATGTCAGCGCTTCGATAAGGGCAGTCTTTTCCCCTTTCTTGAGCTTCTTCACATCATCGGTGCTTGAATCGAGCCACGTGTCGTCGCCCTTCTTGGCGAGGAACAGCTGCAGCTCATCTGCATCGCACTTGATCTTGTTCGGTTTCTTCTTTTGAATCGCGTCCTTCAAGTCATCCACAGACTCGCTCGCATCAATCGTCACGGAGAAGGCGTTTCCCTTCACTCCAACGAGCGCGCAGAACAGCTTCACCATGTTTCCAATTGCTTTCTGTGAGTGAGGGACGTTCCCTCTATCCATATTTCAGCCAATCAAATGATATAACCCAACGTTGGGTTTTTGACATCACCCAGCTGGGTGATTGAACAACTGCAGATACAAATATATTTATTTATATAGACACAAAGAGCATGGATATTACATATTTATCCGATACCGATAATACTGGTTATGTTGAAGATGTTAAGCTTCATGAACCTATAGATACCGATAGTACCGATGATACCGATAATATTGATTTTGAAGTCAGTTGCTATCAATCTCGGAATAATATTAACTAAATCTATCACGATGGCTAAATGGGTTACCCGATCCTTTTAGAATTTGCAGGATCACGATAGCATGACACTATCAAATAGTGTGCTTTTCCTTTATAAATGACACTTGTCAATATTTGCACTAATCAAATTAATTACTTTACAAAGCTGTATTAAGTCAGATGTTGATTTCTTTTATATGTCTATTTTCGGGTACTAATATAAATCACTCGTCATTTTGGTATCAACCGGTTCATGCAGTTCATTATCGTCAACATAACCAGTATCATCGGAATCGGATAGATACGTAATATCCATGCTCTTGTGTCTAAATAAATAGATAATGTTGTAATCAATCATCCAAATGGGGATGTCAAAAAACCAACGTTGAGTTGCACCGTTTGATTGGCTGAGATACGAATAGAGAGAACGTCACTTGCAGAAAGCAAGGTGAAGCTGTTCTGCGCGGTTGTCGAGGAGAAGGGAAGCGCGATCCCCGTGACGATCAATGCGAGCGAGTCTGTGGGTGACACAAAGGAGGCGATCAAGGAGAAGAAGGAGAACGATCTCAAGGCGATCGATGCGGACAAGCTGCAGCTGTTCCTCGCCAAGAACGGCGGCGCGTGGGTGACTCAAAAGCAGGTGGAGGAAGAAATCAGTGACACGAGTGATTTTTAGCCATTGAAGGTTGTGGCAGCCCCGCTCCAGTTGGTCGGCTTGTCGGAGAAAGACGTTGCGTTCGAACTCGCGATGGAGGATGTCGAGACAATGAACACCCCTGTTCACGTGTTGGTGGTGATTCCAGACCAAGAACCGACGGCAACGAGCGGTGTTGCTGTGCAAATCAATCCACCGAGTGCTCCGCATCCACATCGCTTGCAGCGTTGGTCGAAGATCAACCATATTCTCGCGCGAAACAAGAACAAGAAGGCGCGTACGAGTGAAGAAGGTTTTACCACTCCTTATTCTTCATCGCGTTGGACTGCAGTTGGTCCAGTCTTTGACGAGGACCGCGTCAAGTATGTTGAACGTGTTCTTCCTATACCGGCAAGTGATTTGGAGGTGCTTTTAAAAGTGCTGACCTGGATAATGAAGTGCTTCGGCTGGACTCTGATCGATTTGAAGGACAACGAAGCGAAGCGAATTCACGTGATTGTTCCAATCCTTTGGGCCGTCGCTCAGCTCCTGCCTGATGTCACCATTCATATTGAACAAGACTTGGATGGCAACCGTGTTGATGCTCATGGGCACTTCGAGTTTGTCCTAAATCGTGGCGATAAGCGTATCTGCATCGTGGAAGCAAAAGAAGAGAAGTTTAAACACGAAATGGCGCAAGCTCTTCTTGGCTGTGAGGTCGCTGCAGATCTGGATGACAGTCATGAGGTGTACGCTGAGGTGACGGACGTCGGGAAGTGGATATTTCTGAAGAGTTTAGACGAAGAAATCCTGTGTGACGAGTTTAATGCTCTGACGTTTAGTGAGAACGGTATACCACATGCGATGCAACTGAGTAAGGTCACTGGAAAGTTGCATTTCATGCTAACGGACCAGCAAATTGAGCAATGACGAGTGCGATTGTCATTTCATACCCCATCTTGTTGCCTCTCCTATTATTTGCTCTATATTCTGATTTTGCCGAACGTGAGTGCGAACCTGTACATGTCTATTGGTCCTGCATAGTTGAGCTCGAATTTGCGGAGGGTCCCTTCATCAACAGTCGATTCTACATCCTCTTGTTCAATTCACAGGGTCAGGTGATGCATTGCCAGTCCAACACATTCGTTTTCTCGAACGAAATTGAGCAGCTCCACTTTGTCTTGTGTGATCTTCGCACTTATATACACTGGTTTTTCGTTCTTGTGAGTGGAGCAGTACGTCTTACCGATTGGCTCAACTGGGTTGTTGCATGTGCGTCCCTTGTCCTCCAAATACTTGAACAAATCTTGCTTTTTCTTACACGTTTGTTGGACGACACCTTCACGATTTTCTTTGCATTCGCAGGTTGATCGTGCTTCCGCTTGTTGGTGTGCTTCTGTTGTGTCATGGTTGAAAATTAACTGAGCTTGATGTTGCTGCTTGCACGGGGTTTGAGGATGATGTAGGCTTCACTCTTATAGCCTGTCTATACCGATAGTGTTTTACTGGTAGCGATTTGTCTCCTGGCCTGAGCTACTTCTTGATCAATCTATTGATCCTCCCGAAGTTCGCTGGTTCTGATCACCTTTATGATCTAATAACCTGATAAAAGAGCTTCGCTCTATCAACGGAATCCTGGCCGATGTCCCCAGGCAAAAAGAATATCGCAATTCTTTCTTAATTTTGTGTGTTAAATTCGTTCAGGTTTTCTTTCAATGATGGACGTTGATTCTTGATATATACATTTTTACACATCCAATTGAAATATTGCTTTTCATGGTCATCTATCCACTTGACACTTAAATTTTTAAATCGATCCATATATGACCTATCTCCATCTTAGGACTTGCCTTGTAAAAATCGTTTGATCCGATTCTTCGGATTGTTGGTTGTATAACCATCGACAGTATGACGCATCTTGATCATACACTTCCTCAAGAGCCTTTCCTTGGTATTTTCCGAACCCTAAAATAACAAACATTTTTATGTGTAGTGTATATTGTATTGTATTGTATTACGTTATCGCGTTGCCAAGTTATGCACGTGCTAGGCTCAGTCTGGCAAGTCCACGGCATAGAGTGGTGTCCGCATACGTCAGGTCTCGTTCGGCGGGCAGTGCAGCCAGCACCGAGGTCGTGAGGGTCTTCCATTATTTTGTTCCGCTCTGACTTGGTAAGAGCCCAGGTGGCGCCCTGGTGCTGGAGACCGTCGCGTCGAGGGTGGGACTTGTTAGAGACTTGCAGATGCCCGAGAGCACCTGCCCGAAGCGCGCGAGCATTTAGCCCTCGCGCTTGGAAGGAGGGCGTCACCCCAACCTTTTCCGAAAATAGTGTATATTGTATCTCTATATACTTGCTAATATTTTTAATTCAAATTAAAAATAATCAGCTACAATCTGCATTTATTGTAATTTTCTGATTTTCTTACAGGGTACCCCCTTGCTGTTCATTCGAAAAAGTGTTGATACTCTGTCAGGGCCTTGAAAGTGTTATAGATGCTTCTGGGTAATATCCTCTTGTTTCCCTATGTCGCGAACTTTTTGGGGAGAAGAAACATGGTCGAGCAGAAGGAGAACAAAAAGGTCAAGCTGCGGTGTGGTGTGTATGGTGAAGGAACTGTGTTTTCCGTCGAGATTGAGCATGATGCGGAAGTTGAAGCGTTACAGGAGGCTATCGTGAACAAGAAGAAAGACGTCAACGATCGCTTCAACGTTCATCCAGCATTGGTGACATTGTACTTGGCGCGGAAGAACGGCGCGTGGCTGAAGGACGACGATAGTCTGGATGACTTGTTGTCAAGAGAGAAGATTGACTTGACGTATAGGAAGATGCGGTCTTCGTGGCAGCTCGCTGATACAGAGTACTTTCGGGACTTCCAGCTCGGAGCAGAAGAGATTCACATATTGGTGGAACTCCCAAAGCGCGAATATGCTAATTCTCAGTATCACGAGCTTCACGAAACACTCTTGCACCACGTACTGGTGGAGGCCCCAACTTCGACGTATGCGCAAAGCCATCATTTCAAAGCGAATTTGTGCGCGACTTACGGTTGCAGCATGCGGAGTGGCATGTTGCGCTGTATGCTGCTGGACACAGCTCTCCCGGCGGCGTTGGTCGTCGCGTCTCATTTGTTTCGCCAAAAGAACGAATTCATTGCTGAGCAATTGATGAGAATTTCGGATATCGATGATGTGAGAAACGGTTTGCTGCTATTTAAGCCTCTGGAGCATGCGTTGGACCATTTCCAGATCAGTTTTATCTACGACCAGAGCAGCAACGAGTTTCGACTGAAGATTTTTGATCACTCCGTGCGACCACAGCGATTGTTTGGGAAATTAGACAACAAGCAGCGTGCGAGCCTCCTTCGAGGCCAAGCGTTGCCGAAAAACTGGAGATCGCGCGGTCCTAGACTTGCACCCGGCGCTGTCTATGACATCCAGACAATTTTTGGTGATCTAGAAGGGCGGGCACTTCGCTTTAAGTCTGTTGAGCGTCCGTACAAGCGTTGTTTGAACCTGCAGGCGCGATTAGCCCGAATGCAAGCAATCGAGAAAGACTGGATCAGGCTAGACGAAAACAACTTTCAAGACTTTTGGTCCGAGGGCATGTCGTTGGCGGAGAAGATGGAGTTTTTCTATGCGAACGAAGAGTTAACAATCGCAATGCATGCTGTGCTTTATTTATTCACTTGTATGACTTTTGCTGTACTCCTGCCGTACCCTTGTGGACGAAGCGTATCGTTTATGCCACATCGTCCGCCATTCCTTCGCACATAAGAGCACGAAGAGTATCCCTAGAAACCCTTAGATACTGCGGTGATGTACTAAATAGTACATCAATAGTACCTAGTCGCAACTTGCGCGTCTTCCGTAAGGCCCATCTGCTTGAAGATGAACCGCTTGTGCGTGTTTAAGCGTTTGTCAAAGAATACAAACACTGGACGTGCGTCTTGCCAATACACTACCCTGTAAGAAAATCAGAAAGTTACAATAAATGCAAATTTGAGTTATCCTGAATTATCTTTCTATACAATATACATATAACAAGAAATCAAAACTTATTAATGACAATGGGTAGTCATTTCAGGGATCGTAAAGATGATCACGGTGATGATTACAGAAGTTGTGAAATTACCGGAGAAACCAATACCATTTTAAAACCAAAAGTGCAATATGTCTCTTGCGACAGAATGTATTGCACAACTACCGGATCCTGTAGTTATAAAACAGTTGATACCCCTTGTTGTGAAATATGTGGGCATGAAGTATCCTATTATACTTGTATCAGCTGTCATTTGTAATAAAAAAAACTAAAACAGTTGATAATAGATGCGTGGAGTATTCAGAACAGAAAAGATTAGAGCGTTTGGAGCAAACTAAGCTTAATGGTGAAAAAATATTTGGATTTGGAAAGAAATTTCGCGACCATAAAATCAAAGACGTCCCACATTTCTATGTCAGATCGCATTCAAATGAAGGCATTTATAGTTCCAAAGTATAGATATTGATTGCATGGTTATTTAAAAGCATTCAATGTAAGGTTTGAGATTAAATATTTTCTAGTTATTCTAAGACAATTTCTCTTTAGATATATAACAAGAGATAAAAATGGTGTACACAAAAGAATATTAGTGCCATAAAGAATTTATTATTGTCGACAAGAAGCGATACTATCAAAAGAACAAGGAGCGCATTCTACAAAAGTAAAAATAATATGATCAGGGGCGTAGCGAGATGAGAGAAGAGAGATATCGAGCTAATAATCAAGTCAACGAAGCCGCTATCCAACAGTAAAAATATTTATGTTTTTGTTTAAAAACAATATTAAGCAACAACCAAAAACCTACGTTACATTACCAAAGGTGGAGGTTGCCCAGCGTGCGTTTTCTTACTCTCTTCACCACTCGGATTGCTGCTGGCAGTATCCGGACGAGTCACATGAACCAAAAGAAGGTAAGAGTCGGTGATCTAAGGTCGTTTTCTTGCATCTTTCAATTCTGAAACATAATTCACACTTGTTTCTCGCAACGGCCAATTTCAGTAAAGCGCAAGACTTTTGTACTAAATTCGTCTCATCCACGGAACGTTTGCGAATCATAGAATAGCTGCTTAAGCTTTTTTACAAAAACAGCAGAAATACAAATTCACTATGTTGAAGCAATCGTATACTCTAGCGGAACTTCTCAAAGTGCAAAATTGGTCGTGTGTAGTGTTTCTTTTTACAATATTTTGAGCCAGCCACGGGTAGCGTTTACGAGCTTGTTTGCTTTTTTTTCTTCACGGGCAGCTCGCGGTCCTTCTTCTGCTTTTATTTGATTTTTAGGCCCTCTACTTTCATAAGTTTGATACAATGGTCCGTGTTTGTGAAGGAATCACACACCATCAGGCACAGGCGTGCAGGACTTCCGGTGAGCAGTTTCCGGCCTTATGGGATTGTGCAATTGAAAATTGATGCGCTTGATAGTGAGATGTTGCCCTTTTTAGTCCTACCTGTTGTTTTTAACGGAGATCAATCCAGCAAGTAAGGTAGGGACATTATCCATTTAGGTCATTGAAATACTGTTGTGAACCAAGAAGCTTATAAGAAATGCATATACCTTTTTGTAGATTCGATAGAGATAGGGTTAATGGCGTATGAAATTAATCGGTATTTGACTAGAGTGGAGAAAGTAATATGTCATTAACCGGAAGTCCCTATATCTTTCTGCACGTCTCATTAAGCAAGGTGTGTGTAATTTCGTCACATCTCATCACACTTATAGTAAATTCTACACCAACGCAAGTAGATTGACTATCTAAAATTCTCGCAAAGGATCTAAGATTGACTTGTTACCAGCCCCTTTGCGCATCTGGTAAACAAGCTATTTGTACTGTTAGAAAACTTGCCGGCTTTTTCGAATGGCAGCCATCTCTACTGCTAAGCAGCTGGAATGGCGTTCAAGCTCTACAAGCAATATGTGCTTTGAATCTTAGACAGCACAGACTCATATAGCTTTGGCGGTCAGGGGTGTACACCAATCAAGTTTGAAACTTCCACCTGCGAGGAAAGTAATACAAAATACTTTTTTTCTGGATATAGGAAGAAGAGACGACAGCTAAGGCGACCTTGATCACGGGAAATTAGGTGCGCGTGACATTCGCATGCAAGACCGGACCAAACGCTTGACACTTACTCGTCCAAGAAATACAAAATACGTTTGAAAACAGCGTTCCTTAATGTATTTCTTTTAATCAGCGCTCACGCTTACTGGTCTGTAAGTAAGCGTGAGCGCTGGCGAAACTCAAAATGTGCATAGCATAAATACGTTCATGATCTGAGAAATTTTCGGAAAAGGTTGGGGTGACGCCCTCTTTCCAAGCGTGGGGGCTAAATGCTCGCGCGCTTCGGGCAGGTGCTCTCGGGCATCTGCAGGTCTCTAACGAGTCTCACCCTCGACGCGACGGTCTCCAGCACCAGGGCGCCACCTGGGCTTTTACCAGATCAGATCTACACAAAATAATGGAAGACCCTCACGGCCTTGGTGCTGGCTGCACTGCCCGCCGAACGAGACCCGACGTATGCGGACACCACTCTATGCCGTGGACTAGCCATAGAGCCTAGCACGTGCATAACTTGGCAACGCGATAACGTAATACGATACGATACGATCTGAGAAAGTTGCCGACTTATACCACTCCCCGAACAACCAAGCTTAAATTTTTTACTAACAGATTAGCCTCTGTCTTGCACGTTGCTCGAAGATAGCAAATTCAACTCTGTTTCATGATCAGCGGGAGGCGGAGACCTCCCGACCACTTAATTCAACACATATCCTTTCTACACATGATATAAAATCACGGATCCTAGCTACATACGCAATACGGAGAGTGTGCGCTGACAACCCGCTACAGCACATATGTATAAATGACAATTAAACTCGCTTTTTTGAAAGGATTAATCCAGAGAGAGACATTGGAATGCCTGAAGTGAACAGCCCTTTGTCTTAAAGTAATGGTGTTTGTGAGCCCTCTAGTCCTATCGATTTAATTGTCGCCTAGAAAAGCAACATCCAATGGCTGCGGAAAATTAGAGCATATGAATTGTGTTTGTTTTAGGTGCCAAACTCTCCACGAAGGTATATGTTACGATGAGCAGCAGCCCTGGCTGCTAATATAGCGTTTTGAATGTGGGACGAGTTACGTCCCCTAGACACAGTAGGCAACATAGTCACACAAGTGAGGTAAATAGAATCATCGGCCGCAGATAAAAAAGCTTTTCATGTAGAAATTGGGGATGTAATACGAAACTAATTCCTGGGTAACAAGAACGACGTGGTACCTAAAGACATCCCTTTATCACCCAGGTTAAGTCACGAGAGGTACTTTTCAATTAATATCACTTCCAGGGGTGCCAGATAGCTATACATTGGAAAATCGAAGCCACCAAAAAAAGGAGAAAGATACGAGATTGATCTCGTGTCATTACAAGTATTATGTCACGAGGCAATGGCTATGCTACGAGAGCAGTTCGAGTTCATTGATGCTGTCTTCGTTAAATAGGTTATAAAGCATACTGTGGAAGTCAAAACCTTCGCACTCGCCACCAAATTCCTGTTATCGATAAGCAGACAGAAATAGTAACTGAAATGTCTTTTCCACATGCTGGACAGTTTAAATCATAATATCTGCTTCGAGGAAGATATGTTCGGGAGCAATCTCCTTAGTGCACTGGATATAGTTAATATTTACAACCAAGTCTGTATTTGGAAGTATTATATTTCCCTCGCAACGGTCAGTAGGCGTGACGGTAGGTTATGGTGATAGCACAAGGGCTGTTGAGCACCCATCTACTGTCAATTGTCTGGTTACACAACTGTTTCAAATTATCAAGAGCTTTTGCATTAATGTTTATGGACAAGTCTCAAGGTCGTATCTGTCACATATATAGGTCAGTAAAGACAAACAACAAGGTCACGACATATCAAATGTGCATTTTCTTACGGCAGAGGACATCAAAGTCCTTGACTGCTTTGTGAGCAAGAGAGTCCTGCGCTGCGTACGCATATTCACACCCACCTATAAATCAAGTACGCCCATGACCTTTGAGTGACCAAGTTACGCTGGTACAGTCGGTGTGTGGGTATGTTGAGGCAGTAAAAGAGAGACGAAGGCATGGGCAGGAACGGAGTGTGCAAAAATAATCCCAGTTGTATATTTTCAAGGCCACCACAGTATATAGTCGTTGGGTGGGTGTGACAGAGAAACGTGTAATGAGCGGGTACGGTGTATGCAAAACAGTTCCAGTTGTATACTTTCAAGGCCATAACAATTCCTCGAATAAGTATGACTGGATGTACATGATGTGCATAGGTACAGTCAGGTTTTCGGTAGAGTGGGTGAGTACGCGTAGTCACAAAATGAGCTTGGGTGAGCATGATTGGCTAAAGTCCACCCACAACACAGGGAAAGTAAACACCAGCTTGGTTTGGCCGTCGTCTTTATTCAAAAGACTTTGAAGAAGTGTCCAAGCCACCAAATATACAGTGTGGGTCATGCCGATCTTGAAAGGCATTTTTACGGCTTGTTGAAAAAGGTCATTGAGTAAATCTGGGAGCGCCATCACTCAATTCTTTGGATAGCATCAAGGACTGTCTTTAACCGACTCTTGTTCTGGTTTTTCCGGACGATACAAAACGTCTAGCAGCATTTGCAACGCTGCCGGCTGTGCTTTATTATAACGCTTTGGGGCTCTTTGTGTCGATGTATGCTATTGTCAATTCTGGTATCTCAATATACTGCGAATTAGACGCTGTTTTGGTAGTCAACGTTATAACACTTACGTATCGAACTGCGTCTGGCAAAGTCTCACCACTAGGAACTCCTGACAGAAAGTCAAACAGGAAAAAGCGGTGGCTTAATTAGTCGTTTCCAGCGTCACTATCGTAATTGACATATACTCCACTGGTGTCTCGATGATATAAATTCTTAACGGAGATCGGAATGTACCTGCCATCTGATGACAATTAAGACTGAGTGGTATCAACTTTAAGGACACGAAGTTTGAAGCTGCTTCAAGAAGTGATTTCGCTCTTGACATGAAGTTACTGACCAGAGAGTACGCCTTGGTGAAATTCCGAGTATGTTTTCTGGGCTCTTAATTCTTTGTAATCAATTAGGACTATGAGCTTTAAGCGATAAAAGTGCTTTATTTGCTTCAACAAGGACACGATCGCTGTGAATAATATGTCCTGTCCTAAACAGGCTCAATGTGCTTGCTGATTAGCTTTTGTGCAAGTCAAATTACGTGTTGGACCACATACGTTAAAAGTGATGAATGCATTTGTCAGGTATACAAAGCGAAAGCCAGCCTAACGCCGTTAGTATGATTTCACATTGCAGCTTATGATGCGAATATCTGATTGTTTGCACCTCTCCAGCTATCGTAACTGCATCACTATGAAAGAGGAGGTGGTCTGTTCCATTACGAAGTACATCCCGTAGATTAAGCAAAGTCGTTGTACTTAATGACGGAAACTTGAAGTCTATAAACTTATGAGGCCCGTAATGCTCCAATTTTGCTAGGTCTCCACATCATCACATGATAAATTTTGTGAGGATCTGTTAGATTTGTCAGAGGCTCTTCACTTCATAAACCTATGTTTCGTCGTAGGTTAATTGCAATTCGGACAGTGTGTTGTCTTAGCAAGATGGTGCGTCTTAAACTAGCTCCAGCCAGTACAACCGATGATCTAATATTAAACTGATAATGATATGATGAATATTGTGTTCTTATTATTACTATGATATCAAAAAAAAACTCCCGGTTCATCGCTGCGCTTTAGCCAACGCTATTACCGTTAGGATTCTGTTTGAGGATGTCTACAGGCCACGCACATCCACGTAATCAGAGAGTCAGTCTAAGCTGTCTGCTAAATGACACTTTGCGCAGCATGTGCGGTTAATTGCCAATTTGTGAGTCGAAAAGCTCTGTATACTTAATTATGCACTTAAAAATGCTGCTCTCTCATCTTCGGGCTATACAACCTACTATGTAGATTGGGCTTAGGTCATCCAAACTTCTTTTAATATTACGAAGTACAGACACTTCTGGATTTAATAAAATAAGGGCTTTGAACTTTTTTAGGATATTAGACTAAATTGTTCAAAAATAAATAAGCATACAGGATCAGACATAATAAAAATTTGCGAAGAAATTGACTTGATTTGTGCAAGTATCTATCAGTGTCAGAATATCAACTATAAATACACTAACTAGGAAAAACGCGTATTTTGTCGTATCCATCGTAATACTTAAACACAACTCCATCGACTTTGTCGTTTCGGATGTTCTCAATGATTGCTTTACGCAACATACGTTTATGTCCAGTATCAATGCACCATTGTTTGTATCTGACATTCAGTATCGTTAATAAAATTTCGAGATATTCTCCTTTACTAACAAATCCATCCTTGAGTAGAATCCAACGGTGCAACCCAACGTTGGGTTTTTGACATCCCCATTTGGGTGATTGAATACAATGTATATTTATTTATATAGACACAAAAAGCATGGATATTACGTATCTGTCCGATACCGATGATACTGGTTATGTTGACGATATTGAATTGCATGAACCGGTTGATGCCAAAATAACGAGTGATTTATATGAGTACCAGAAAATAGCAAAACATTCAACATCTGACTTGATACAGCTTTGTTAAGTAATTATTTTAATTAGTGCAAATAGCAACAAGTGTCAGTTTATGAAGGAAAAGCACACTAATGCGGGAAAACCCGTATATTGTCGTATTTATCATAATATTTGAACACAACTCCATCAAGCTTATCGTTTCGAGTGTTCTCAATGATCGCTTTACGCAACATACGATTATGTCCAGAATCGATGCACCACTTTTTATATCTAGCATTCAGTATTGTTAATGGGATATCGAGATAGTCTCCTTTACTAACAAATCCATCTTTGAGTAAAGCTTCTCTATCTTTTGTAAATATCTCGTCATTAAAGTGTTTTGATATAAATGTTTCAACCTTTTTTCAGCTAATTCAGATCGAAGATACTCCAATTCTTTCATTATTGCATCGATTCTATGATCATCTTTTGGAGCAACTTCATCAACTTCAGTATCTCCATAATGTCTGATTCTATTCATAACTACTATATCAACGAACCGAAACTTCTGTATTCAAGTCGTTATATTTATCTAACAAGTCAGAACGATTGTGTTGCCTACTATATAAATACAATAAGTACCAAAACCCGCAATACGAATTATAGGTCCCTTGATACTGTTTTTCATTAAAATTTATAGCACCCAGAACGCTTGGAGGCCCCAAACCCATTAAATCAAAGTATTTATTGTTGCACACACAAACCCAATGGCCTACACCTGAGTCTAGTCGAAGTAATATTATATAGCTTCCATTCCCTAGTAGGCCTCTGAATTTTCCAAAATCTATTATGTCATCAACATGAACATTCAGCTGATTTGCGAGCTCTTGTACTTCGTTCGCCATCGATTCAACCAATTTGTTTAATTTTAAAAATCATTATGTAATGCTTATATATAGCTAATCATAATATAACAGGCATCAACCTTCAATTTTAATAATGAGTGATAGCACCCAATTAGCAGATTCGTTTTTATTCGATTCAACAACTAATCCGGATCCAGTTGTCAGTGTCCGCAACGACAAGCGTGTTGTAAATGTCGTTGATGACAACAACGGTTCGTATCAATCGGAAATTGTCATCATTAATGCGACTTCACAACTAAATGGCTCGACTGGCTATAGAAATCTTCGAGAAGCAAATGTAGTCGTTCCTTTTGTAGTAACGGTTAAAAATACGTCTGCCTCTGCTCTAATTGGTACTATAAATCGTTTTGCGGTAGGATTAAAGGCTGGTGTATGGAATATTTTAAATAAATTAGTCCTCGAAATTAACGGTAAAAGTGTCATTACGAGCAATGACTACAAAAATTATTGGAACAACTTACGTGCTCAAACTGAATGGTGTGATGATGATTTATTAAAGAACGGTGCAGACTGCTATCTTGCTCCAGATGATGTAGTTAGTCTAATCTCCCACAAAGCAGTAGCAATCCTACCGCTTCAACACAAGGAGATGGTTTTGTAAATAATTCTGATAATGCTGCCACGACTGTAGCTACTAGTTTAATTTCAGAAACAATTCCAGCTTTTAATAACGGACTACACAACAAATTGGTACCTCTGTTGCCACTGGAGCAACAATCACAGCAAAAACCCTCTTGGTTGGCCGACAACGCGAAGTGGTGCAATTCTTTCTAATTTTTAGCTTCAAGGTACTGGTGGATACGTAGCTGGCGCCCCTATGCTGGTGGTGTTGCTGGTACGTGGTATTATATGTTTAAGCTTCGTTTAGTTGATCTCCATTCAATCTTTAAAGAATTGGATTTTGTTGCGAACCCTCAAATTAAATTAACGATGACATTCGATACCGGCTTTGTTGATAATACAACCGCAACTGAAGATTTAATGAGCTTATCCTCTCTCTCACTAAACGGTTGCTCGACGGTTCCAATAATAGTATCAAGTGCGGCCCCAGGTAATTCAAATGCAGGAAAACTTACAACTGGTGGAGCTGGCTCACTTCGAGTAGCTTTCGGCGTTATGTATAACAACATTACACAGATCTCTACTTCTGGTCAAATCTTCCCATTTGCACCGACTCGTCTATATATTCCTTTCTACGATATCGCTAATCAAGGTCAAATTGTTGCTTAACCAACGCACAGTATTTCAAATCAAGAGCAGGTACTGGTCAACAAAACTCTCAGCAAAATGCTCCGTTTAGCTTCCAATTATCTTCAAGCTTGAAGAATATCAATTACATTGCTCTGATTCCATTCAGTGAAACCAGCAATGGTCATTTTGTAAGCGCGACAAATATTGAACAATTCCAATCCCCTTTTGACAGTGCTCCATGGACTTGTCAGGCAGGAGCAAGCATTCGCAATTTCCAAGTAACGGTTGGCAATGAAAATGTATTCAACAAAACGCATGAGTACTCATTTGAATCGTTCCAAGACGAAGTCAATGAAGCTCTATCGCATGAGATTAGCAATGGATTATTTGATTCCTACAAATGGGATGTTGGTCAGCGTGTTCTAATTGCAGACTGCTCTCGATTAACGAATCCAGATGTGGCTCGATCTATCCTTGAAACCGGCACCAATACTTGCAGTCAAGGAATGAAATGTCTAATTCTCGTCGTCTACGGTCGTTTTATGTCTATTGATCGTTTGACCGGTGAAGTGGTTGAATATGAGTAGATTGGAGCGAGCTCCAGAGCCACTGGCTCGCGGAGTGAACTCCCCCGCCGTCAAGCTTTTCGTGTCCGTCAGCCGGCAAAACAATTAAGTTCTTTTGTTGACAAAAATTATTGAGCTTTACTCAAAATTATGCTTCAGCTCCATCTCAAGTTGCTTTACACGATTGAGTAATTTTTTTATCCTACAGAAGTTGGTCGCTGTGATTTTACTATAATCAATGTTGATCTGGTATCCTTCAATGTTGTTTTCATCCACTTTCTTCTGATTTTCATTTGGTGTCATTGAGAGTAGTTTTATGTATCCAGCTGCATACAAAACTTTACTAGTGAAACCATTTTTTGGAATTGTTTCATCTGACCCTTTGTATTTGTATTCATAAACGTTTAAATATAAAGTTTATCGCAATTATCAGTCTCTACTTGATCGAAAATTTTTTTACATCAACGATCCGATGTACAATGAATCGATGAACACTGAATCGGACCACCAAACATAGCAGCGACGCTCACCGTGCAAGGCCCAACTGACTTGTAGTGTATGCTGTAGATGTCCCAGTAGAATATAAAGATCCCCCAACATTAAATGTATTAGAAACAGTTCCACTAACATGCAAAGTAGTACTCGGTGATGTTGTTCCGACTCTTAAACGCTTATTTGTGTCAAGAATCATCTTAGTTGAGTTATTGACTCCGAATCGCAAGTCAATATTAGTCAAATTGCCCATCCAAGTAGCATTTGTACTCGATGCGACAATTTCAGAGTTAATTTCAATACAGAAATCCATTGCATACACATTATTTGATTGCAAATCTAATTCTTTCTGATATGAACCATCAACATAGTTTGCGGAGCCAAAGCAAGTAATTCCAGCGTTGACTGTAGCATTAACAGCAATAGCTCCAGTTGATTAACAACGTAAAGTCTCTGATACACTATTGGTCGCTGATTGAGTCAGAAACACTAGATCTCCAGCCGCAGCAGCTGTTCTTTGACATGAAACTACTCCATGAGGCATGCCATCGCTAAGAGCGCTTCTCAAAGCTATTCCTGCAGCGTTATATTGACCATTTGCATTAGTTGTAGCCAGTATATTCAATCCAAAAGCAGTTGGATTGGTAGTTCCGGTAGTCGTTCTAGCATCAGAGCTCGTTAAATTTGTTTTTGCAATATTCGTGATGCTTCTGTTTAAATCGACCACAAGAGCTTTACCTGCACTTACTGTCCCAGCAGTCGCTCCAGATAAAAAAGTTTAATTCAGTAGCCGACGATATGATTAATGTTCCACCAAGTCTTAATCCCACCGTAGAAGCGTCATGATTTAAAATATCAATATTACCAGAAGTATCACATTGTAATCGTCTGTATTGTTTGAATTTAAAAAGAAGCTATGGCTTGTAAAAGAGCCAATATCTTGAGCACCATCACTATTTTGAATGGTTAAGCGAAAGGTATTTGTTGATGTTGCATCACTGATTGATATTGAAGTACTACCATATGTAATTGTCAATAACGTAGGTAGCGTTAAATCTCCTGTAGATGTAGGTTGAGCTACTATTTGTAAAGCTCCTATAATAGAAGTAGCGCTTAATGTTGAGATCCCAGATACAGCTCCCGTTGAGCTAATTGTCATTCTTCCTGTATTACTTGTTTGAAAGACTAAATTGTTTGCTGTAGATGTTCCAAAGTAAGCATTCCCGTTGTTAAAATGAAACAGAGCACATGTCGAAGTACTATTTTAGATCTAAACAATTGCCCATTAGCAGTTAGAGTAGCGATAAAGAATCCTGCCGTATTCAATGATGTTTGATTTCCAATTGAGGTACTATTAGGCTGAACAGCTGTTTACGTCGATCCAGTAATTGATGTAGCCGTAAGAGTCGCTAAAGTTCCAATCGATGTAAGATTAGGCTGATCAGCTATTTGAAGAGTTCCAAATAATGTTAAAGCGGATATATTAGTAGCTGTCAATGTGTTATTATTAGCAAAATTTTCATTTGTTAATACTGACATTTGCACAGATCCATTATTTGATGCAAAAGTCAATGGATGATTTAAAAACGTTAGAAGACAACATTGAGTTCCATCGAACCACTGCTGATAAATGACTGTTCCATCAGTGATTTGATACAATGAATTTTTAATGCTGTCGATCCGATAATTCCGAGAGTATATAATATTAATGCCTACTAAACCAGTAGATCGTTATTCTTCTATTTCCATTTGCTCTCAAATGAAACTTATTCGCTGTTGTACTGCCAAATGTCTGATCTCTAGATACAAAATCAACAGATAATGAGCACGTGCTCTTCGACAGGGAGTTATTACAAGTTATAGGAGTAGATCCACTAATATTGAGTGTTAATGAAACTGTTCCCAATGATGTAATGTTAGGCTGTGCAACTGTTTGAAGAGTTCCTGTTCAATGTGATGCTGAAAGATTATTAATGTTCGCGATTTCTCTGTTGGAGTCAACCGCAATCAATTTCCCAGTGGAAGCTAATAACCGAAAGCACATTCAAATCAATCATTGTTCCATTTTGATAGATATTTCCAGTGATGTACAAACACGGAATGTAATTCACCCCATTTCTTTTGTTATATCGCAAATCGCCAATACTAATAGTCAAGTGATCGAATGAGCCGATATAGTCTGATGGATTGTACAAGGATGGAACATAATTAGGCGGTAGCATGAGCGATCGCAGATCGCCGGACATGTATGATATCTTTTTTGTAAAATGATCCTTTATATAATGTAACAGATAGATTTGTCACACAAGATCGGTAATCGGAGATTACTAAGCAGCACCTCCGATGCGATATGAGTTCAATTTCTGATTTTGATGGGATGCTCCCAAAGGAGATTAAAAGAAATCGTTTGGAGTAAATGATAAGCTTGGTATCCAGAAGCTTTTCCGAATGATAGTTTTACGTTTCAGCTTCTCTGGTAAATCAAATCTAGCTTTTCATATACTTAAAGAGTCTCCACACGTCTATAGACACTTACATATTATAGTTTGCAACCCTGAGCAGGAGTTATACGATTACATCAAAGAAAAATTACAAGGTTTTGAAACGTTTTATGATCCTGATGCCCCTCCAAGTGTTGATGCAATCAAAGAGATTCCAAACGCCTTACAACTCAATATTATTGATGGTTTTTCTAACGATAATAAGCTTCAGAGAAATTTGTTTGGACATTTCTTTACTCGAGGGAGACACGAAGGACTTTCAACAATATTCATAGCTCATAGTTAGTTTGCTACTGACAAGATGATTAAATTGAATTCTGAATACATTGCCATTCTAAAAGCAAATTCGAAACGAAATCTACAGCCAATTTTGCAAGATTTTATTCTACCTGGAGTAAATGAAGATGATATCTACAGGTATCACAAACAGGCAACATTTGAAAAGGGAAAGATGTTGTTTATAGAATCTGTCAAGCAACAAATTCGAAAGAATTTCAAAGGTGAAGTTTTTAATAAATATACCGGTGCGAAAACAAATCTTGATTTGTTTTTGTACCAAAAAACAATTTTTCGATTTAATATCTCTCGTAGAAACTTAATTTGACGAGCACTTTCATTTTTAACCGGGATAACATTGTTTCCAATGGCTTGAACAATACATTCGAATTCAACTTTACTAAATCAAGCGTGAATTTCAAAAATCAAGAAATCGCTCTGTCCAGCCTGCAGAGTTACAACTCTCAATTCAACATTAATGGAAGTTTATACAGCAACAACACGTTTAGTGTTTTAGTTCCAACAGCGTCGACTTATCAATCGGTTTCGATCACGCTTTTGAATGGGTACTATTCGCATGCAGATATTTATAACTACATTTAATCTCAATTAGTTAGCATTGGTGCATACTTGATTGATTTTCAAGGTAATAACGTTGTGTATATCGCTATGAAAGAAAACGCAACGTACTTTTCATGCGAAATTACTTACTTAGCAACACCAACTTCTGTTTTTGGTGGATATTCACGTCCATCGACTGATTTATACTCATTAACCGGAACTGGATTGCCAACCGCTACTAATACTCCTCGAATGACTGTTCCAAACAACGGATTTTCAAATGTGATTGGATTCAGTCTAGCAACGTACCCATCAAGCATTCAAACAACAAATCAAGTATTTTTGAGCAATATCTCTCCACAAGTTAATCCCGTCAGCAGTTGATTAATTCATTGTAATCTTATTAACAATCGGGTTAGCACACCACCTGATATTCTGACTTCGTTCAGTCCTCAAGGGACATCAATTTGTCAATTGATCTCATTTCAGCCATCTGAATATCAGTGGCTCTCCATTAACGATGGAGCATACAGCAATATTACTCTGAGCATCGTCGATCAAGACTTTGATATTGCTGAATTTAAAGACTTCAATTCATTGATAATGCTATTAATTCGTAATAACAAACAAAAATTGAAATATTGTATAGACTCGATAATGTTTCCGAGTTCTAAATCCGTCCGCGATCAAAAAAAAAATTGAAGCAACTCGCTGAAGCGAACAGTGAGAAACTTCAATTAGCACGCCTCAAGAACGATCGATACAAACTTACGCAATGAGCTACTGATCTGGATCAAAATATAGATACTTCGACACTTCCACAATTAAAAAGGAAAGTAACTCCAACAACGACGTCAGCTGGTGTACAAGCAGCTCCTTCAATGACCACAATGGGGATGCAAGCAGCTCCAACAATGACAACGATGGACAGTCAATACGATTTAGAGGACATTGGAGATGAAGAAGATTCGTTGAGTGATATTGATGACTCACAGAGTACATGTGATTTGGGACTCGAGTTGAAGCTAATGATTCCAATTTCCAAAAAAATGCACGAGAAAAAATAATTGATCAATATACCATTAACCCACATATTAGTAAAAGAAAATTTGATTCTAAATATTGGTACTCCAGATAAAGACGTGTATATTGGGACGGATGAAAAACTATTTAATGTTAATAACAGTAAGTTAGCAAACAAAGCACTAAATGACTATGATTGGGTTGCAACGTATGATTACATATTGAATCTCATTGACATTGAGACAAAAGAAACCGCCGTTCATTCGTCGCATCAATTTGGATTCAACATTGAGTCTGGAGCATACGAAGTGCTTCGCGACATTCTGATGAACAATACCTTTTCAGAAGTAACTAGATTACCATTCCATATAAGAAGGGATGAAACCAACAAGGTGGCTATATTCCAGTGAATGGCGGCTTTCGAGTAAAACTAGTTGATGACGACTTGAAAGTGTTTGATGGTGATCGAGTGAAAACCAAAGAGTGGTCTCATGGGAGTCGACAATGAAAATGTACATCAAATGTTTGAAGCATAATAACATCTCATCCAAGCAATCACCGATGTTCAAAAATCCTGATTCGAATACATATGCGAACGGTAATACCAATCCTTAACAAGTAGATCTAAATGACAAGGTTATATCAGATGGCAATAATCAAGTGAAAGCTACCCTTATCAGATTATCAATGATAATTCTTGGTTGGCGGATGAGAAGATATTTCTTGAAGGATTAAAGATAGGAAAGAAAACATATTACTTTGGTGAATATGCATCAATCATGAGAAAGAAACAGAAGGAAATCAGTCCGTCTATTACGAGTCGTGTTGATGAAAATGCTCATTGGCTTGGAGCCCTTAACTATATTGCGGACAGGTATGGAGATCGACTTGTATCTGCGGACATTACACTCAAGTCCGTTAATCCAAAACGATTCCAAAGAGCTCTCTCATTTGACTCCATGAGTTGTTTAGGTGTTGCAGAAGTTAAAGGACGTCAAAGCATTTTAAACACAAATTCGATAAATTTCAAGGTGCCCGTGGTTTAAGTAATGATAATCGTCGCTTGGAAAGAGAATTAGAATTGATTCGACGAGCTTTTTAATCATTGCTAGTATAGATGATGCATTCGAGAAGTGCGATATCCGAATCTTAGGAGCAGCTCTATTAAATCAGCTGCTCATATTGATCAAGAAAGATTATTGAAATCTCTCAATAGTCTACTGCTAAAAGAAAATCTCGTGAATGGACGCCCAGAGGGCTCTAGGGGACCTTCAGTCCTTCACTCTGAAGACAAGAATGGAAACTCAAAGGGATCAGGAATAGATGCTCCGAGGGCTTCCACAAAGAATAAAGAACCCAAGACATTTGCATTATATAGCTGATCGCTCTGACTGCGAGCCCTTCGAGTAAAAAATCAACATTTATTTAATTTTTTTGAGATTCTATTTAATGTCAGGAGATATAGATAATATAAACTCTTACGTTTCGGTCAGTTGTGATGAGCTCACGGAAGCTCAATAAAGTTCCTAAAGACATTGAAGGTAACATTTTCTGCTAGCCAAACTAAAGGAACTTCGAAGAAGTTAGCTCTTCATCCAGAAAACGCTAAGAAATGGAAAAGACTGTCCAAGCTGGTAAAGGGGTATCCATTGTTTTCTCACCTGGTGAAATCGCTGCTTCATTAAATATAGACGGAGACGCTCTTACGGGGTCTGGAATGAGTGGACGGTCGCTATGGAGTTGGAATAAGGATAAAGCGTGGCCATGGCTAAAGAAAATGTTTGGCCTGTAGTTAAACCACTGGTATCTGGTGTTGTAGATCAAAGCGCTCAAGCTCTTGGAACGTATACAGGCCAGCCAGGATCGGCTAATGCTGTTCGAGGTGAAGTAAAGAATCTTACTGGTGTGGATGTTTGTAAAAAAAGATCGCCTGAGATGAAAGCTAAGACGGGTAAACTACGCTCAATGCGAAGTACTGGGGGAAGCTTCAGACTCTGAGCGATCACCAGTATCTACTCGTATATGGATGGCACAAATCATTTCTTTTCATAGAGAAGTTTCCTATATTTTTTTCGATCTGATCAAACAGAACATTAGATACGTCTTCTAAGCGAAATTTGTATCGTCTATCGACAATTAAATACTTAAATTTCATATAAGGATTAATCTGAATCAATTGCTGTTTGATGAGGTCGAATTCGTTTATTGTGTTGATCTGACTTTTAAGTTTTTGTAGCTCCTTATTCTCTTCGGATAGTATTCTGTTTTTCTTGTGAATCACGGATAGTTCCTTCTTATACATTATTATATGAATCATATTATTTTGCTTCTCTGGTGCATTGCGTGTCTTTTTGGTGATGTATTCACACATCATGTTCATCTATATTTAGACCAATATTGTTTCTCTACTGTCGACACTCTGTTCTTATTAATCAAACAGAGGTTATTTTCTCGCTCCCAAGTGCTGGAGCTATCGTCATATTCAACCCATTTGACTAAATATTTGTGCTTACCATTCTTCAATGTATTATGATCAACAACTCCCGGATTTGATTATTTTCAATTGGTGCATCAGTTTTCTCTGCTTTACAATTTTCAGGTCATTCGCAGATGTGTACAGTGTGTGATTATTTTTGGATTTGATTTGAATTTTTTATCCATCCATGCCTTCAATTTCATAAACGGTTTTTGTTGAGTTGTTGTGCGCAGGAGAAGGCAAAAAGTAAAGTGAATATATTTAGGTCCCTTGTTCTCTACCCTGTGCTACCTCTAAGCCTATTCATTTAGATCCTCTTAGAAGGTTCGTCGTGACGTCATCTAATGACGTCATCATCACACCAATACCCAATTGGTATTTGCCATAATCCCTAGAAGCAATACGTGTCGTCACATCAACAGCGGCGTCATATTAATAACACTCCCACTTGCCGCTTGTGCTGTACGCGCTTGGGTCCAATACCACTATCCTGCAGCAGGTACCTGAGTCGCTTTGTGCCTAGAGACTTAGTCAGCATGTCTGCTTTTTGGTCCTCCGTTGACATGTACTTGACCACGATTATGTCCCGTGCCACGGTCTCCCGGATGAAGTGGTGCCGAATGTCGACATGCTTGGTCCTGGCATTGTAACCAGCGTTGCTAGCAAGTCCTATTGCGCCTAGATTATCTTTCCAAACCAAAGTAGCTCCCACTTGCTGATGACCGAGATCCTTGAGAATCGCACGGACCCACAGTACTTCTTGTGTGCATAGGCTTAGAGCCATATATTCTGCCTCCACTGAGCTTAGCGCCACTGTCCGCTGGTATCTCGACTTGAATACCCTTGGTGCGCTTCCAGTCATGACCATTATTCCTGACACCGAACACCGAACATCAATATTACTGCCCCAGTCCGCATTTGTGTACGCTGTAGCTTGAACCTCGTTGGCGCTGACGTCGTAGGTGATCCCAAACTCCCTCGTCGTCTTGAGATAACGAAGTACGCGAATCGCGGCCTTCCAATGCTGCTGACCCGGGTTCTCCAAGAAACGCGATAGCTGCTTTACCACATACGCGATATCAGGACGCGCACCTGTCGTGATGTACAGCAAACATCCGATTAGGGACCTGTACGGCTTCGACTGCATTTCTGCTTTCTCAACGTCCGTCGTTGGGGATTGCATCTTTGACAACTTTTAACCCGCTTCTGATGGGTTCATAACTGCCTTCGCGTCTTGCTGGTTGTACCTGTTCACCACATCGTCAATGTACCGTGTCTGACGGATCATGAGCGTGCTGCAGTTGCGATCATGGTCGATTTCTATTCCAAGAATAAACTTGACCTCGCCCAATTCCTTTAGTTTGAATGAGTTCTTGAGTGCAGCTTTAACATCTTCAATCTCCTTGCTCGTCTTGGCAGCGATAATCATGTCGTCCACGTACAAGCAACCATAGCCATAGTTGCCGTTCTTGCCCTCGACGTAGACGCACTGATCTGCTCCGCTGCTCCGAAAGCCCATTTGTAGGAAGACAACATGAATCGTCTTGTACCATGCATTCGAAGCTTGCTTGAGACCGTAAATCGCCTTATCCAGCTTGCACACCATGTTTTCAGCATTGGCGATACCGTAAGGCACTTCCATGTATACCTCTTCCTTGAGATCACTGTTTAGGAATGCTGTGTCGACATCCAGTTGCTCTGTCACGTATCCCATCGTAACCACCACCGACAATACAACTCTGATAGAGTTCATGTTCGCTACCGGCGAGTATGTCTTGAAGAAGTCAGAACCAAATTTCTGCTTGAAGCCTTTGGCGACGAGTCGAGCTTTGTAGCGCACCACTTGTCCCAATACGTTGCGCCTCTTTGCAAAGACCCATCGGTATACCGATTTGCCGTACGCTCTCCTTCTTCGGCACAAGTGTCCATGAGCTGTTCTCTTCATGAGCCTTGAGCTCTGCGTTTATTGCCTTCTGCCAGGCATGAGCGTCGTCGCTATTCATCGCTTGCCGATATGTAGTTGGAGCGTCGTCCGCCTCGCCAACACTAGCAGCATAAGCTAACACAGCTTCAGCAATTGGTCCTTCATCATCGATCCTGGCCCGCGTGGCACTTGGTGGATTGTTACTTTCTTTCACCTTATGCTCTTCATTACTTAAGCCATCTGTAAGAAGAAAGACAGGCTCTCGCGAACGTCTTGTCCGTCCTGGCTCCGCCTGAAAAACGTTACGATCCTTACCGTAAGCTTGCGGAGTAAGCTTGCGGAGGAGGGTGGTAAGGGGCCAGATCCAAGATCTGTGGCTCCGGACTAGGAGGAAGTTGTGGCATCTGGTACAGCTCCACTTCATGCTCTGACCCAACCTCATCCATTTCCACGTCGGGAGCATGATCCTCGACACCTTACATTGGTTTTTCTGTAAGAGGCTGTCGTGTGTCCTTGTCCTGGATATGTACACCATTCTCGTCCTTGGTAACGAAGGTGATTGTCTTAACTTGTGGTGAGCCCGTAGTGTATATTCCACCCACTTCGCGCTCGTCAAGTCGAACAGATCGTACCACCTTGAGCTTGAAATTCTCCAAATCAAACACACAATACCCTTTCGCACTCTCTGCATACCCAAGAAATATACATCGAAAACTCTTGGGATCGAGCTTTGTCCTCTTGGCATCATTGACGTGGGCGAAACCTTGGGAACCAAATACTCGTAGATGCCCCAGCCCCGGCTTTTGCTTGAACGCCAATTCATACGGCGTATTCCTCGAGTTCGCCGTGTTCGTTGAGCGATTAATCAAGTATACCGCTGTACTTACTGCTTCTGCCCACCATTCAGTAGGGACCACCCCCTTGTAATGCACCATGCTTCGCGCCTTTTCCATTATTGTGCGGTTCATTCGTTCAGCGACACCGTTCTGTTGCGGGCTGTATGACACTGTGCGTTGATGCATAACTCCATTCCTGGCACACATTCCGGCAACTTTCTTGTCTACGAACTCCGTCCCGTTGTCCGATCGCAGACACTTCAAGCGTTGTCCCCATTGGTTTTCGTAGAACGCTTTGAACTCGCTCAGCTTACTTGCCACCTCACTCTTGTTCTTCATGAAGTACGCTTCCACAAACCGCGAGAAATCATCCACAAAAGTAAGCACATATCGCGCGCCACCCTTCGAGACCGTTTTCATTGGACCCATCACGTCCGTGTGCACGAGCTCCAGGACACGTGATGTCTTAGTTAGCGACCGTGACGGGAATGAATCAACCGTCTGCTTACCCTTGAGGCATCCTTCACACAGCTTTTCAATGCCCTGCCTTACCGCCGGCACACCACTTGTCGCAAGCTTTGTCTTCACCATGCCGCTCTTCCCGGGATGTTCCAAGCGAGCATGCCAAAGCTCCCATCCAGTATCAATCCCTGCGTACTCCACTAATCGAGCCTCTTCTTGCTCGCAGTCCAGGATGTACGCCTTGCCGACTTTTTTGCCCTTAGCAATCGCTCGTTGCGTACTCCAAATGATACAGGAGGAGCTCTCAAACTCCACCTTCATACCACGCTCAGCTAGCTTGCCAACCGACAAAAGGCGTCTGTCGAGTCCTGGAATGTGTAGGACTTCGACCATCTTGATACGCAACCCGTCCAATCAAGTAAGCCTGACCGTACCCTTGCCAGTCACCCGAAGCTTCTTGCCGTCCGCAATGGTGACCTCTGGACCAGCGTCCAATGCCTCGTAATCGAAGAGATCACTCCGATGAGGTGTCATGTGCGAGGTAGCCCCGCTGTCGATAAGCCAGTCATCACAGTGCTGCTCACCAGCGGCAAAAAAGCATCATCAACCTCGAAGCCGTTCTTCTTCCAACAATCCCGCTTCAAATGTCCGACTTGGCCACACGTAAAACACTTGCCCGTGAATCCACCTCCGTTCTTCCGCGGATCGTTCCCTTTACGGCCATTGCCTTGGCCTCCCTTGAAAAGTCCTGCACTCACCTTGAGCGCGCGCTCCGTAGACTCTTTCTTCTCAAGTCGCTCGTACTCCTCCAGAAGCTTCTCTTTTACCTCGATCAAAGACACGTCCTTGGAGCTCAACACAATCGACGAGAGAATTTCGTACTCCTCTGGGTGACTGCTCAGAAGAATCACTAGTTGACGAGCATGGTCAAGTGGTTTTCCCAACGTCTGCAGCCCCACGATCAGCTCATCGAAGCTGTCAAGGTGCTTCGACATCGCCACCCCATCAGCCATCTTAAATTCGTGGAGGCGACGGGTCATTGTGCATCGTCGAGCGGTTGTAGAAGTCGTGCAGCGTATTTCACGCCATGATTGCCGTCGTGGCCGTCCGAATCTTCGTATGATGCTCAATTGCCACTCCCTGGGCGATAAGCCCAAGTGCCTTCATGTCGTTGAGCACCCACGCCTCGGTCATCTCCGCCTCAGGCTTGACCACTTGCACGTGCGCTAGCAGACCCTTCCTAGCCAGCGTCATGCGCATGGCAAACTCCCAGTGGAAGCAGTTTCCACTACCCAGGAGGACTTGACTTCTTGTCGTCGGCATTGGGATGGAGGGGAGGTTTGGCGAGAATCTTGTGCGGCTGTTAACCTGTTGAGTTGTTGTGCGCAGGAGAAGGCAAAAAGTAAAGTAAGTATATTTAGATCCTTTGTTCGCTACCCTGTGCTTCATCTAAGCCTATCCTTCAAGATCCTTCTAGAAGATTCGTCGTGACGTCATCTAATGACGTCATCATCACACCAGTACCCAACCGGTATTTGCCATAATCCCAGAGCAATACGTGTCGTCACATCAACAGCGGCGTCATATTAATAGCAGTTATACTCCATATTGCAGATTCTTTTTGAAATGTCCTTGTTGGGAGTTGATATCGTACATTATCGCCTATGTTGAATGAATCGATTAATTGATCGGGAACGCCACGATTGTACTTTATCTCTGATTCAATACGTGTCCTTCCATTTCATTTGGTGTTGCGTGAAATGCTTTATTCTCGGTACCATTGTAGTTGTGAACAATGTTCATGAGTAATGTCTGTGCTAGTTTTTTCGAATTTATTTTTATTAAACGTTGTTTTGGTGTTCGATTGAATCGCTCTATCTTACGCATAGAGATGTGATCACCCGCTTCATTGTTGTAGTGTTCGATACCCATCTTCTTGAAATAATTTATAAAGTACTTACTTATAAACTTTGAACCATGGTCAGTATTTATAATTTGACTTTGTGCTCTGTCACAAAATCATATAATGCGTTCAATACAGTCGTTGCGCGCTTATTAGACAAAACTTTTGCGTAACCAATACGGGAATTGATATTGATAACTATGAGATATAGTACTTTCTTAAAGAATGCCAAATCCATCTGCCAGCTATTGGGACTTTTAGAAGTAATCTCAAATTGGTCAGTACTCTTGCTTTGGTCCTGATGTTGTTGAATATCTAGTTGATCTAAAAACCATTCTCGAACAATCTTATGAGTGGTATGTCTGTTTAATGGTTTAGCCTTCTGATAGAGTTTCTGGGCACTAATATATTCAATTGTAGGATCATAATACAACTTATTTAATAATTTGGCCCATATCTACCCTATATTGGTTTAAATATCTAATAAAATCGTTGAAAATCCGTCATCCAAATCCTTTCGTTTATCATAATAATAGCTACAAGCATTCTTTAAAGTCTTGTATGGGATAACCGAGTTTGTTTCCCTGTCAATACGAAAGCCAGTAATACTCCCTTTAATAGTGATTTTGGATTTGATAATGTTTTCAAATGACTCCGGTTTTAATAACTCAGCATTTCAAGTCTTCTGAATACCTTTGGCAGATAGCTTGATTTTTGGAGTCACCATTTATTATCTTTCTTAGACCAAACCTGATCAGGTATATAACAAATGTACTTTTTAGATGCTAGCGAGATCATTGCATTGCATCTGAACTCCCTTTAAATACTCCAGCCTTGCGCTTATTGAACGCGGCATGCTCTTTGGTGTCTGTTCTTGGAAACCAATCAAATGTATGCTTATTAAAATGATCTATTTGTTCAGGTTAAATTAAATTTTCAAACGGATGTTCATCTGAAAATGCGATATATGCACTATCCGTGTTCATTTCTAAATACTCAAAGTCAGAGCGGTCAATATATTTATCAACACAATCGTAGTAGAATTCAAGCATGCGAAGCTTCGCAATCTGATAAATTGCAATACTTAGATGAATAGGATTGTTCATTTTGATACGACGTTTTAGTTTTGTCATCAGATCCATCTAGTTCAATAAGGTCATAGAATCGATTTGA
>MBPM02000268.1:0-42729 GCA_001695595.3 Plasmopara viticola | reverse complement strand
TGCAACAGCGCTACAGCGTCTCGAAGAAGCGGAAGAGCGCCCAACAATGGCGTTTTACTCGCAACAGAATCCTTTTAACCCGGCAAATAGCGGTATGAATCTGTTCAATCCAAGCAGCAGCAAGAATCCATTTTCTGGTAGTTTAGTCAACCCGTTTGCGAAGTCTTGTAGCTTAGTCCAGATCAATGAAGATCGAGAGGGCACGGTAAATGGTGGAATATTTCTGGGTCAAAAGGACCAGGAATAGCTGAGGACCGTCGTTTCCTTGAGTCGAATGATACAGCTATTTCAACAGTCTCAACCGGTTATGTGCGCCATGAAGACGGTGCTGGTGGCTACGAGTGGACTCCTGCTGGAACGATTATTGATTTTTCAAATACCAGTCGTCGCATCGAATGTCAGGATGATCTCGAGGAGATTGCATCATTAACTTTTCACGACAAAAACCGCTGGTTTCTTGAACAAGTGCAGAAGCGTTGGCGTAATTACGAAGATGGTCATATCCAGTTTGTCGTGAGGCGGGAGCACGTGGTAAGCGATTCATTGGAGCAGATGCTCAAGTGTCCTTCCAGTCGATTTTGGGAACGCCTACGCATTTACTTTGAAAATGAGCCGGGCCTGGATGCCGGTGGTTTGATTCGTGAGTGGTACGAGATCTTGAGCGATTCAATTTTCAATGATGAATTTGGCTTGTTCATTGCAACGAAAGGTGAGAATATGGGCTATTGGATTAATCCTGCGTCGGCTTCGAAGGTGCCAAATCACCTGAAATACTATGAGTTTGTCGGTCGATTGCTGGCTAAGGCATTGATTGAAGGTTACAACATGAAGATGTCCCTTGCGCTTCCGCTGATAAAGCACATTCTGGGCGTCCCTATTTCATTCTCTGACCTCGAATTTCTGGACCAAGATTTGTACAAGAACGCTATGTGGATGAAGCATAACGATAACGCGGATTTGCTTGCGATCGACTTCACGGTCCAGGTAACTACTTCCGAGGGAAAGTCGCACACTGTTGAGCTCCTCCCAGGTGGTGCTGCCCGTGACGTGACGGACGATAACAAGAAGGAGTACTTGGAATTACTGCTCAAGCACTACATGTTCGAGAGCATATCCGAGCAATTGGCAGCGTTGCTCATGGGCTTTTACGACGTCATGCCTCAGTTCTTGATAACTGTCTTTGACTATCAAGAATTTGACCTTTTGCTTTCTGGAGTACCGGAACTCGATGTTAACGACTGGCATACACACAGTGAAGTTCGCTGGATTAAGCTTGAAAAGCCGACTCCAGTAGAAAACCGTGTGCTCAAATGGTTCTGGGATTGCATGCGGGAGTTTACGAGCGAAGAGCGTGCTCGATTGTTGCAATTTGCTACCGGCACGTCTCGTGTTCCCGTTCAGGGATTCAAGGCCCTCACGAGCAGTGACGGTCGTGTCCGACGATTTACAATTCAATTTGTGCAGCGTGGTGCCCCACCTACGGGTCTCATGCCCAAGGGCCACACATGTTTCAATCGGATTGACTTGCCACTTTATCATACGAAAGAAGAAATGGTCAACTATTTGACGCTTGTGATGAACATGGAGATTTCGGGTTTCTGGATGGAGTAACAAAGAAGGATCTTGTCAATTTTGAGTGGATAATGTTCAAGAGAATAAAGGGAGTTTAACATAATGAAGATGTCGATATAGATTTGTATGGCGCTGGGGTGTGTCTTAATTTCATTTGTGCACAGCAAAGCAATTGGGCGTCATCTGAATTATAGACTCGATGTCAGAATAGCGCAGTAGAAATTTGGTACACATTTCATCGGTGTGGTGGCTGCCATCCATCATTCGAAGCACGTCTTTTTCTAGCTGACTAGCCTTGCTAACCAGCGCTCGTTTTACTGACGTAGAAGATATGGCATTGCCTCCAGGTCCATTTGAGGCGCTACTAAAACCATTTCCATTTACTCCACCGACATTACCACTTGGTTGAGTCGATGAATTTGCGACGCTCACGGGATTTAACCCAGAGAGTGACGGGGAGTTAGAGGATGACAAAACATAGAGGCGACCTTTTTGCTGCCCACTTTGCTGTTGCTGTGTTTGCTGCGGTTGTTGGCTTTGTTGCTGTTCCAACGGGCTGGAGCCAGGTGATTTGAGGTCGATGCAAATAGGGTAGCGGTGCACACGTCTTAGAAACCCATGAATGAGACCGAAAGAAATGAATCGTCGGACATCAATATGCGCGAGTGACTCGGAGTAAACGACACAGAAGTCGCTCACGCGCAGACTTGGCTGAACGGAGGAATACAGCGCGAAAATTCGTGCGAAGGACGGGGTGTGTGTCCGGACTTTGCTATGTAGACAGCGCACCCGGCCTGCAGTTTAAGATCGCCTGCAAGGACAGCAATCTTTTTTGTGGTAGTGTAAATGTTCGAATGTAGAAAAATGTCGATCAGGGTAATGCAGCCGTAGTACAGAAGTTGTCGTACACACTTCTTGACGATCGCGATCTCCACATCAGCCTCCAGACTGATGCGTTTTAAGTATCGGACGCCATCAATGAGCGGCACAATCTGTTGCAGTGCCAAATCCCATTCTGCTACATACTCAAACCACAAATCGTTCTATAAGTGCTATTTGCGCACTATATTCTCAAGGCCAATCACGAACCACTGTTTTCAAGAAGTGCACGGAGGTCTCTAATTGCCACTGGTACTTGGTACTCAAACACCGGTGCAGGATCTTGCAATGTTGGAAAAAGTTTCAAGTTGATGATATTTGCGGTATCCACTGGTATCGTGCACTCGCCATGCAACGTTAAGTCTCTTAGAATTCGTGGCAAAATTATCCCGAGTAGCTCTTTCTTTTCTGCATTGTACAAAAATCCACTTTCCTTTTCCATCCCTTCAACCAACGCTCCTAACTAGATCGAACGTCGATTAGTGGCTGCGTTCACTAAAAAAATTGTTTTGCCAAACCTTTCGCAATATAGGTCGGTACGGCGCCGTCTCCACGTGCTCATCGAACACAAAACCTGCCCACAAAAAAATCTGGGTTTTAAGCTTTGTTGACACCTTTAGCGCAACTCATGTACGTACCAATATTAAATAGTAGTGCATTGCGGTGATACTTGTCGTCCTCGATACACACAGGGTACCCAACAATTTTGACGTCTTGGGCTCGCACTGTCACCCATTAGAATTGATAAAATAAGTATCCGACAACTTTTTGTACAATATTTCAAAATATAGTGGACCAGTGATGATCTTCCCACACAAAGCCTTGTCGATGATGATGTAGCCGGACACGCTGTCGAATACCTCGTTGCTCAATACGCTTAAGATATGTTTAGCAGCTACTATACGTTAAAGACGCTGAGATTATACGCACTATTCCGGCGCCTGAAAGAGAATTACAGGGCCCGCTACGTTGTCGAACTCGCTGTAGAACAAGCCCTTGATCATTGCAGCAAATTAAAAAATTACAACAAACTGTAGCATCCTATCGATATTTGTACCGGTTTGTATAGTGAGGTAAACTACAGGATAATTTATTTAACAAACAAACTTATAGGTCGTGCATACATAGAACTGTATTATCAAATTGCCCCGACGAAAAAGAACCATTACCGTGGCATATCTGGGTATTAGATTTGTGATGCACCTGAAATCATAATTGTGAAAATTTTGAATCCATCGCACCAGCTGTGCATTCGAAGATTGCACATTTTGCCAAAAACCACGAGAATTATTGGCCAGCATTAAATAGTCAAGCTTCGAAAGATTTGAACAGAAAAAACACAAGCTGTCGACAATGACTGTAAAGGCGATAAAATTGATATCTATTGGGTAACCTATGTGAGTTAAGGTTTCACAGCTGTCGATGTGTGGAGGCTGCAAAATATCGCACCTGCTGATTGATATTTTTTTATCTACGAAGCATTGACACCCCTCGGCATAAAACGATTTTAGTGTCCATCTGATGCGACCAAAACGATCGCACAAATACGTATACAGCAAAGCGTATGGGTATACTGATAACAACTTGCTGACGCAATGTAGGTACTATCTTCAGTGCTAAGACAGATTGGCCGAGCGGTTCAGGCGATAGACCCAAAATCAATTGGGTCAACCCGCGTGAGTTCAAGTCTCACAGCTGTCGTTTCGTAAAGGCTGCAAAAAGTCGCACCTGCTAGAGAATTTTTTTACCTTCGAAGGATTGCACAACCTCCAGTAATCAAACGACTTTGGTGTCAAGCTGATGCGACCACCACGACCGCATGAATATAAACACAGCGAAACGGATGGGCCTGACCTTTGAAGCCGAAGGAACGATGCTGCTCGTATTTGGAGCTGCTAGAAAGTGAACTTTGAAAACACAGCGGTGGGCTTTGAAAACACAGCGGTGATAAATGTGTTAGGTAGCGTGGCATACTGTAAGCAACTTGCTGACGCAATGTGGGTGGTGTCTTCAGTGCTAAGACAGCTTGGCCGAGCGGTTAAGGCGGTAGACTCGAAATCTATTGGGGTGATTCGCGTGAATTTATGACTCACAGCTTTGAGTTTGTAAGGCTGCAAAAGTCGCACCTGCTGGAATATTTTTATCTTCGATGCATTGCCCAACCTCGATATTGTTCAGTAATAAACGACTTTGGTGTCAAGCTGATGCGACCATCACGACCGCACGAATATAAATACAGCGAAACGGATGGGCCTGACCTTTGAAAATAAGGAACGATGCTGCTCGTATTTGATGCAGCTGGAAAGTGAAGTTTGAAACACAGCGGTGATAAATGTGGCATAGTGTAAGCAAGTTGCTGATGCAATGTAGGTGGTGTCTACAGTGCTAAGACAGCTTGGCCGTGCGGTTCAGGAGAAAAGCTCGAAATTTATTGGGGTGATCCGCGTAAGTTCAAGTCTCACTGCTTTTAATTTGTAAAGCTGCAAAAGTCGCACCTGCTAGAATATCTTTATCTTCGATGCATTGCCCAACCTCGATATTGTTCAGTAATAAACGACTTTGGTGTCAAGCTGATGCGACCATCACGACCGCATGAATATAAATACAGCGAAACGGATGAGCCTGACCTTTGAAAATAAGGAACGATGCTGCTCGTATTTGATGCAGCTGGAAACTGAAGTTTGAAAACACAGCGGTGATAAATGTGGCATAGTCTAAGCAAGTTGCTGATGCAATGTAGGTGGTGTCTACAGTTCTAAGACAGCTTGGCCGTGCGGTTCAGGAGAAAAGCTCGAAATTTATTGGGGTGATCCGCGTAAGTTCAAGTCTCACTGCTTTTAATTTGTAAATAAGTCGCACCTGCTAGAATATCTTTATCTTCGATGCATTGCCCAATCTCGATATTGTTCAGTAATAAACGACTTTGGTGTCAAGCTGATGCGACCATCACGACCGCATGAATATAAATACAGCGAAACGGATGAGCCTGACCTTTGAAAATAAGGAACGATGCTGCTCGTATTTGATGCAGCTGGAAACTGAAGTTTGAAAACACAGCGGTGATAAATGTGGCATAGTGTAAGCAAGTTGCTGATGCAATGTAGGTGGTGTCTACAGTGCTAAGACGGGTTGGCCGTGCGGTTTAGGCGAAAAGCTCGAAATTTATTGGGGTGATCCGCGTGAGTTCAAGTCTCACTGCTTTTAATTTGTAAGGCTGCAAAAGTCGCACCTGCTGGAAATATGTTTATCTACGAAGCATTGCCCCACCTCGATATTGATCAGTACTCAACCGACTTTAGTGTCAAGCTGATGCAACCATAACGACCGCACAACTATCAATACAGCAAAATTGTTTTTGCTGAAGCTTCGAAACTGAGGAACGATGCTGCTCCAATTTGGACCTACTAGAAAGTGAAGTTTGAAAACACAGCCGTGATAAATTTGTTAGGTAGCGTGGCATACTGTAAGCAACTTGCTGATGAAATGTAGGTGCTGATCTAAGTGCTTAGACAGCTTGGCCGAGCGGTTAAGGCGATAGACTCGATTCTGTTGGAGAAACCCGCGTGAGTTCAAGTCTCAAGCTGTCGATTTGTGAAGGCTGCAAAAAGTCACATCAGGTGGAAATTACTTTTATTTACAAAGAATTGCTTAATCTCGATAATTTTCTGTAATCAGACGTCTTTTGTGTCAAGCATATGCGATCATAACGACCGCATTAATATAAATATGCGAAACGTATGGGCCTGACCTTTGAAGCCAAAGAACGATGCTGCTCGTATTTATAGCTGCTAAAATGTGAGCTTTGAAAACCCAGCGGAGAACTTTGAAAACACAGCGGTGATAAATGTGTTAGGTAGCATGGCATACTGAAAGCAACTTGCTGATGCAATGTAGGTGCTGTCTTCAGTGCTAAGATAGCTTGGCCGAGCGGTTTAGGCGATAGACTCGAAATCTATTGGGGTAACCCGCGTGAGTTCAAGTCTCACAGCTGTCGATTTGTGAATGCTGCAAACAGTCACATCTGCTGGAAAATATTTTTATCTACGAAGCATTGCCCAACCTCGATAATTTTCCGTAATCAGACGTCTTTGGTGTCAAGCATATGCGATCATAACGACCGCATGAATATGAATATAGCGAAACGTATGGGCCTGACCTTTGTAGCTAAGGAAATGCCGCTCGTATTTGTAGCTGCTAAAATGTAAACTTTGAAAACAGAGCGGTGATAAATGTGTTAGGTAGCGTGGCATACTGAAAGCAACTTGCTGATGCAGTGTAGGTGCTGTCTTCAGTGCTAAGACAGCTTGGCCGAGCGGTTAAGGCGATAGACTTGAAATCTATTGGGGTAATCCCGCGTGAGTTCAAGTCCACAGCTGACGATTTGTGAAGGCTGCAAAAGTCACATCTGCTGGAAAATATTTTTATCTACGAAGCATTGCCCAACCTCGATAATTTTCCGTAATCAGACGTCTTTGTGTCAAGCATATGCGATCATAACGACCGCATGAATATGAATATAGCGAAACGTATGGGCCTGACCTTTAAAGCAAGGAACGATGCGCTCGTATATGAGCTGCTAAAATGTGAACTTTGAAAACACCGCGGTGAACTTTGAAAACACAGCGGAGATAAACGTGTTAGGTAGCATGGCATACTGTAAGCAACTTGCTGATGCAATGTAGGTGCTATCTTCAGTGCTAAGACAGCTTGCCGAGCGGTTAAGGCGATAGACTCGAAATCTATTGGGGTAACCCGCGTGAGTTCAAGTCTCACAGCTGTCGATTTGTGAAGGCTGCAAAAAGTCACATCTGCTAGAAAATATTTTATCTACGAAGCATTGCCCAACCTCGATAATTTTCCGTAATCAGACGTCTTTGGTGTCAAGCATATGCGATCATAACGACCGCATGAATATGAATATAGCGAAACGTATGGGCCTGACCTTTGTAGCTAAGGAAATGCCGCTCGTATTTGTAGCTGCTAAAATGTAAACTTTTAAAACAGAGCGGTGATAAATGTGTTAGGTAGCGTGGCATACTGAAAGCAACTTGCTGATGCAGTGTAGGTGCTGTCTTCAGTGCTTAGACAGCTTGGCCGAGCGGTTAAGGCGATAGACTCGAAATCTATTGGGGTAACCCGCGTGAGTTCAAGTCTCACAGCTGTCGATTTGTGAATGCTGCAAACAGTCACATCTGCTGGAAAATTATTTTATCTACGAAGCATTGCCCAACCTCGATAATTTTCCGTAATCAGACGTCTTTGGTGTCAAGCATATGCGATCATAACGACCGCATGAATATGAATATAGCGAAACGTATGGGCCTGACCTTTGAAGCTAAGGAACGATGCCGCTCGTATTTGGAGCTGCTTAAGTGTGAACTTTGAAAACCCAGCGGTGAACTTTGAAAACACAGCGGAGATAAACGTGTTAGGTAGCATGGCATACTGAAAGCAACTTGCTCATGCAATCTAGGTGCTATATTCAGTTCTAAGACAGCTTGGCCGAGCGGTTAAGGCGATAGACTCGAAATCTATTGGGGTAACCCGCGTGAGTTCAAGTCTCACAGCTGTCGATTTGTGAATGCTGCAAACAGTCACATCTGCTGGAAAATTATTTTATCTACGAAGCATTGCCCAACCTCGATAATTTTCCGTAATCAGACGTCTTTGGTGTCAAGCATATGCGATCATAACGACCGCATGAATATGAATATAGCGAAACGTATGGGCCTGACCTTTGAAGCTAAGGAACGATGCCGCTCGTATTTGTAGCTGCTAAAAGTGAACTTTGAAAACAGAGCGGTGATAAATGTGTTAGGTAGCGTGGCATACTGAAAGCAACTTGCTGATGCAGTGTAGGTGCTGTCTTCAGTGCTAGACAGCTTGGCCGAGCGGTTAAGGCGATAGACTCGAAATCTATTGGGGTAACCCGCGTGAGTTCAAGTCTCACAGCTGTCGATTTGTGAATGCTGCAAACAGTCACATCTGCTGGAAAATTATTTTATCTACGAAGCATTGCCCAACCTCGATAATTTTCCGTAATCAGACGTCTTTGGTGTCAAGCATATGCGATCATAACGACCGCATGAATATGAATATAGCGAAACGTATGGGCCTGACCTTTGAAGCTAAGGAACGATGCCGCTCGTATTTGAGCTGCTAAAATGTGAACTTTGAAAACAGCGGTGAACTTTGAAAACACAGCGGAGATAAATGTGTTAGGTAGCATGGCATACTGAAAGCAACTTGCTGATGCAATGTAGGTGCTGTCTTCAGTGCTAAGACAGCTTGGCCGAGCGGTTAAGGCGATAGACTCGAAATCTATTGGGGTAACCCGCGTGAGTTCAAGTCTCACAGCTGTCGATTTGTGAATGCTGCAAACAGTCACATCTGCTGGAAAATTATTTTATCTACGAAGCATTGCCCAACCTCGATAATTTTCCGTAATCAGACGTCTTTGGTGTCAAGCATATGCGATCATAACGACCGCATGAATATGAATATAGCGAAACGTATGGGCCTGACCTTTGTAGCTAAGGAAATGCCGCTCGTATTTGTAGCTGCTAAAATGTAAACTTTTAAAACAGAGCGGTGATAAATGTGTTAGGTAGCATGGCATACTGAAAGCAACTTGCTGATGCAATGTAGGTGCTGTCTTCAGTGCTAAGACAGCTTGGCCGAGCGGTTAAGGCGATAGACTCGAAATCTATTGGGGTAACCCGCGTGAGTTCAAGTCTCACAGCTGTCGATTTGTGAATGCTGCAAACAGTCACATCTGCTGGAAAATTATTTTATCTACGAAGCATTGCCCAACCTCGATAATTTTCCGTAATCAGACGTCTTTGGTGTCAAGCATATGCGATCATAACGACCGCATGAATATGAATATAGCGAAACGTATGGGCCTGACCTTGTAGCTAAGGAAATGCCGCTCGTATTTGTAGCTGCTAAAATGTAAACTTTTAAAAAGAGCGGTGATAAATGTGTTAGGTAGCGTGGCATACTGAAAGCAACTTGCTGATGCAGTGTAGGTGCTGTCTTCAGTGCTAAGACAGCTTGGCCGAGCGGTTAAGGCGATAGACTCGAAATCTATTGGGGTAACCCGCGTGAGTTCAAGTCTCACAGCTGTCGATTTGTGAAGGCTGCAAAAAGTCACATCTGCTGGAAAATATTTTATCTACGAAGCATTGCCCAACCTCGATAATTTTCCGTAATCAGACGTCTTTGGTGTCAAGCATATGCGATCATAACGACCGCATGAATATGAATATAGCGAAACGTATGGGCCTGACCTTTGAAGCTAAGGAACGATGCCGCTCGTATTTGTAGCTGCTAAATGAACTTTAAAACCCAGCGGTGAACTTTGAAAACACAGCGGAGATAAACGTGTTAGGTAGCATGGCATACTGAAAGCAACTTGCTGATGCAGTGTAGGTGCTGTCTTCAGTGCTAAGACAGCTTGGCCGAGCGGTTAAGGCGATAGACTCGAAATCTATTGGGGTAACCCGCGTGAGTTCAAGTCTCACAGCTGTCGATTTGTGAATGCTGCAAAAGTCACATCTGCTGGAAAATTATTTTATCTACGAAGCATTGCCCAACCTCGATAATTTTCCGTAATCAGACGTCTTTGGTGTCAAGCATATGCGATCATAACGACCGCATGAATATGAATATAGCGAAACGTATGGGCCTGACCTTTAAGCTAAGGAACGATGCGCTCGTATTTGAGCTGCTAAATGTGAACTTTGAAACCAGCGGTGAACTTTGAAAACACAGCGGAGATAAATGTGTTAGGTAGCATGGCATACTGAAAGCAACTTGCTGATGCAATCTAGGTGCTATCTTCAGTGCTAAGACAGCTTGGCCGAGCGGTTAAGGCGATAGACTCGAAATCTATTGGGTAACCCGCGTGAGTTCAAGTCTCACAGCTGTCGATTTGTGAAGGCTGCAAAAAGTCACATCTGCTGGAAAATATTTTATCTACGAAGCATTGCCCAACCTCGATAATTTTCCGTAATCAGACGTCTTTGGTGTCAAGCATATGCGATCATAACGACCGCATGAATATGAATATAGCGAAACGTATGGGCCTGACCTTTGAAGCTAAGGAAATGCCGCTCGTATTGTAGCTGCTAAAAAGTGAACTTTGAAAACAGAGCGGTGATAAATGTGTTAGGTAGCGTGGCATACTGAAAGCAACTTGCTGATGCAGTGTAGGTGCTGTCTTCAGTGCTAAGACAGCTTGGCCGAGCGGTTAAGGCGATAGACTCGAAATCTATTGGGGTAACCCGCGTGAGTTCAAGTCTCACAGCTGTCGATTTGTGAATGCTGCAAAAAGTCACATCTGCTGGAAAATTATTTTATCTACGAAGCATTGCCCAACCTCGATAATTTTCCGTAATCAGACGTCTTTGGTGTCAAGCATATGCGATCATAACGACCGCATGAATATGAATATAGCGAAACGTATGGGCCTGACCTTTGAAGCTAAGGAACGATGCGCTCGTATTTGAGCTGCTAAAATGTGACTTTGAAACCAGCGGTGAACTTTGAAAACACAGCGGAGATAAACGTGTTAGGTAGCATGGCATACTGAAAGCAACTTGCTGATGCAATGTAGGTGCTGTCTTCAGTGCTAAGACAGCTTGGCCGAGCGGTTAAGGCGATAGACTCGAAATCTATTGGGGTAACCCGCGTGAGTTCAAGTCTCACAGCTGTCGATTTGTGAATGCTGCAAACAGTCACATCTGCTGGAAAATTATTTTATCTACGAAGCATTGCCCAACCTCGATAATTTTCCGTAATCAGACGTCTTTGGTGTCAAGCATATGCGATCATAACGACCGCATGAATATGAATATAGCGAAACGTATGGGCCTGACCTTTGAAGCTAAGGAACGATGCCGCTCGTATTTGAGCTGCTAAAATGTGTGTGAACTTTGAAAACAGAGCGGTGATAATGTGTTAGGTAGCATGGCATACTGAAAGCAACTTGCTGATGCAATGTAGGTGCTGTCTTCAGTGCTAAGACAGCTTGGCCGAGCGGTTAAGGCGATAGACTCGAAATCTATTGGGGTAACCCGCGTGAGTTCAAGTCTCACAGCTGTCGATTTGTGAATGCTGCAAACAGTCACATCTGCTGGAAAATTATTTTATCTACGAAGCATTGCCCAACCTCGATAATTTTCCGTAATCAGACGTCTTTGGTGTCAAGCATATGCGATCATAACGACCGCATGAATATGAATATAGCGAAACGTATGGGCCTGACCTTTGTAGCTAAGGAACGATGCCGCTCGTATTTGTAGCTGCTAAAATGTAAACTTTTAAAACAGAGCGGTGATAAATGTGTTAGGTAGCATGGCATACTGAAAGCAACTTGCTGATGCAATGTAGGTGCTGTCTTCAGTGCTAAGACAGCTTGGCCGAGCGGTTAAGGCGATAGACTCGAAATCTATTGGGGTAACCCGCGTGAGTTCAAGTCTCACAGCTGTCGATTTGTGAATGCTGCAAAAGTCACATCTGCTGGAAAATTATTTTATCTACGAAGCATTGCCCAACCTCGATAATTTTCCGTAATCAGACGTCTTTGGTGTCAAGCATATGCGATCATAACGACCGCATGAATATGAATATAGCGAAACGTATGGGCCTGACCTTGTAGCTAAGGAAATGCCGCTCGTATTTGTAGCTGCTAAAATGTAAACTTTTAAAACAGAGCGGTGATAAATGTGTTAGGTAGCGTGGCATACTGAAAGCAACTTGCTGATGCAGTGTAGGTGCTGTCTTCAGTGCTAAGACAGCTTGGCCGAGCGGTTAAGGCGATAGACTCGAAATCTATTGGGGTAACCCGCGTGAGTTCAAGTCTCACAGCTGTCGATTTGTGAATGCTGCAAAAGTCACATCTGCTGGAAAATATTTTTATCTACGAAGCATTGCCCAACCTCGATAATTTTCCGTAATCAGACGTCTTTGGTGTCAAGCATATGCGATCATAACGACCGCATGAATATGAATATAGCGAAACGTATGGGCCTGACCTTTGAAGCTAAGGAACGATGCCGCTCGTATTTGAGCTGCTAAAATGTGAACTTTAAACCCAGCGGTGAACTTTGAAAACACAGCGGAGATAAACGTGTTAGGTAGCATGGCATACTGTAAGCAACTTGCTGATGCAATGTAGGTGCTGTCTTCAGTGCTAAGACAGCTTGGCCGAGCGGTTAAGGCGATAGACTCGAAATCTATTGGGGTAACCCGCGTGAGTTCAAGTCTCACAGCTGTCGATTTGTGAATGCTGCAAAAAGTCACATCTGCTGGAAAATATTTTATCTACGAAGCATTGCCCAACCTCGATAATTTTCCGTAATCAGACGTCTTTGGTGTCAAGCATATGCGATCATAACGACCGCATGAATATGAATATAGCGAAACGTATGGGCCTGACCTTTGTAGCTAAGGAAATGCCGCTCGTATTTGTAGCTGCTAAAATGTAAACTTTTAAAACAGAGCGGTGATAAATGTGTTAGGTAGCGTGGCATACTGAAAGCAACTTGCTGATGCAATGTAGGTGCTGTCTTCAGTGCTAAGACAGCTTGGCCGAGCGGTTAAGGCGATAGACTCGAAATCTATTGGGGTAACCCGCGTGAGTTCAAGTCTCACAGCTGTCGATTTGTGAATGCTGCAAAAGTCACATCTGCTGGAAAATATTTTATCTACGAAGCATTGCCCAACCTCGATAATTTTCCGTAATCAGACGTCTTTGGTGTCAAGCATATGCGATCATAACGACCGCATGAATATGAATATAGCGAAACGTATGGGCCTGACCTTTGAGCTAAGGAAATGCCGCTCGTATTTGTAGCTGCTAAAATGTAAACTTTGAAAACAGAGCGGTGATAAATGTGTTAGGTAGCATGGCATACTGAAAGCAACTTGCTGATGCAATGTAGGTGCTGTCTTCAGTGCTAAGACAGCTTGGCCGAGCGGTTAAGGCGATAGACTCGAAATCTATTGGGGTAACCCGCGTGAGTTCAAGTCTCACAGCTGTCGATTTGTGAATGCTGCAAAAAGTCACATCTGCTGGAAAATATTTTATCTACGAAGCATTGCCCAACCTCGATAATTTTCCGTAATCAGACGTCTTTGGTGTCAAGCATATGCGATCATAACGACCGCATGAATATGAATATAGCGAAACGTATGGGCCTGACCTTTGTAGCTAAGGAAATGCCGCTCGTATTTGTAGCTGCTAAAATGTAAACTTTTAAAACAGAGCGGTGATAAATGTGTTAGGTAGCATGGCATACTGAAAGCAACTTGCTGATGCATGTAGGTGCTGTCTTCAGTGCTAAGACAGCTTGGCCGAGCGGTTAAGGCGATAGACTCGAAATCTATTGGGGTAACCCGCGTGAGTTCAAGTCTCACAGCTGTCGATTTGTGAATGCTGCAAAAAGTCACATCTGCTGAAAATTATTTTATCTACGAAGCATTGCCCAACCTCGATAATTTTCCGTAATCAGACGTCTTTGGTGTCAAGCATATGCGATCATAACGACCGCATGAATATGAATATAGCGAAACGTATGGGCCTGACCTTTGAAGCTAAGGAACGATGCCGCTCGTATTTGAGCTGCTAAAATGTGAACTTTAAAACAGCGGTGAACTTTGAAAACACAGCGAGATAAATGTGTTAGGTAGCATGGCATACTGAAAGCAACTTGCTGATGCAATGTAGGTGCTGTCTTCAGTGCTAAGACAGCTTGGCCGAGCGGTTAAGGCGATAGACTCGAAATCTATTGGGGTAACCCGCGTGAGTTCAAGTCTCACAGCTGTCGATTTGTGAATGCTGCAAAAGTCACATCTGCTGGAAAATATTTTATCTACGAAGCATTGCCCAACCTCGATAATTTTCCGTAATCAGACGTCTTTGGTGTCAAGCATATGCGATCATAACGACCGCATGAATATGAATATAGCGAAACGTATGGGCCTGACCTTTGAAGCTAAGGAACGATGCCGCTCGTATTTGTAGCTGCTAAAATGTGAAAAGTGAACTTTGAAAACAGAGCGGTGATAAATGTGTTAGGTAGCGTGGCATACTGAAAGCAACTTGCTGATGCAATGTAGGTGCTGTCTTCAGTGCTAAGACAGCTTGGCCGAGCGGTTAAGGCGATAGACTCGAAATCTATTGGGGTAACCCGCGTGAGTTCAAGTCTCACAGCTGTCGATTTGTGAATGCTGCAAAAAGTCACATCTGCTGGAAAATATTTTATCTACGAAGCATTGCCCAACCTCGATAATTTTTCGTAATCAGACGTCTTTGGTGTCAAGCATATGCGATCATAACGACCGCATGAATAGAATACAGCGAAACGTATGGGCCTGACCTTTGAAGCTAAGGAACGATGCCGCTCGTATTTGTAGCTGCTAAAATGTAAACTTTTAAAACAGAGCGGTGATAAATGTGTTAGGTAGCGTGGCATACTGAAAGCAACTTGCTGATGCAGTGTAGGTGCTGTCTTCAGTGCTAAGACAGCTTGGCCGAGCGGTTAAGGCGATAGACTCGAAATCTATTGGGGTAACCCGCGTGAGTTCAAGTCTCACAGCTGTCGATTTGTGAATGCTGCAAAAGTCACATCTGCTGGAAAATTATTTTATCTACGAAGCATTGCCCAACCTCGATAATTTTCCGTAATCAGACGTCTTTGGTGTCAAGCATATGCGATCATAACGACCGCATGAATATGAATATAGCGAAACGTATGGGCCTGACCTTTGAAGCTAAGGAACGATGCCGCTCGTATTTGAGCTGCTAAAATGTGAACTTTGAAACCAGCGGTGAACTTTGAAAACCTAGCGGAGATAAATGTGTTACGTAGCATGGCATACTGAAAGCAACTTGCTGATGCAATGTAGGTGCTGTCTTCAGTGCTAAGACAGCTTGGCCGAGCGGTTAAGGCGATAGACTCGAAATCTATTGGGGTAACCCGCGTGAGTTCAAGTCTCACAGCTGTCGATTTGTGAAGGCTGCAAAAGTCACATCTGCTGGAAAATATTTTTATCTACGAAGCATTGCCCAACCTCGATAATTTTCCGTAATCAGACGTCTTTGGTGTCAAGCATATGCGATCATAACGACCGCATGAATATGAATATAGCGAAACGTATGGGCCTGACCTTTTGATGCCGCTCGTATTTGAGCTGCTAAAATGTGTGAACTTTGAAAACAGCGGAGATAAATGTGTTAGGTAGCATGGCATACTGAAAGCAACTTGCTGATGCAATGTAGGTGCTGTCTTCAGTGCTAAGACAGCTTGGCCGAGCGGTTAAGGCGATAGACTCGAAATCTATTGGGGTAACCCGCGTGAGTTCAAGTCTCACAGCTGTCGATTTGTGAATGCTGCAAAAAGTCACATCTGCTGGAAAATTATTTTATCTACGAAGCATTGCCCAACCTCGATAATTTTCCGTAATCAGACGTCTTTGGTGTCAAGCATATGCGATCATAACGACCGCATGAATATGAATATAGCGAAACGTATGGGCCTGACCTTTGAAGCTAAGGAAATGCCGCTCGTACTTGTAGCTGCTAAAAAGTGAACTTTGAAAACAGAGCGGTGATAAATGTGTTAGGTAGCGTGGCATACTGAAAGCAACTTGCTGATGCAGTGTAGGTGCTGTCTTCAGTGCTAAGACAGCTTGGCCGAGCGGTTAAGGCGATAGACTCGAAATCTATTGGGGTAACCCGCGTGAGTTCAAGTCTCACAGCTGTCGATTTGTGAATGCTGCAAACAGTCACATCTGCTGGAAAATTATTTTATCTACGAAGCATTGCCCAACCTCGATAATTTTCCGTAATCAGACGTCTTTGGTGTCAAGCATATGCGATCATAACGACCGCATGAATATGAATATAGCGAAACGTATGGGCCTGACCTTTGAAGCTAAGGAACGATGCCGCTCGTATTTGGAGCTGCTAAAATGTGAAGTTGAAAACCAGCGGTGAACTTTGAAAACAGCGGAGATAAATGTGTTAGGTAGCATGGCATACTGAAAGCAACTTGCTGATGCAATGTAGGTGCTGTCTTCAGTGCTAAGACAGCTTGGCCGAGCGGTTAAGGCGATAGACTCGAAATCTATTGGGGTAACCCGCGTGAGTTCAAGTCTCACAGCTGTCGATTTGTGAATGCTGCAAACAGTCACATCTGCTGGAAAATTATTTTATCTACGAAGCATTGCCCAACCTCGATAATTTTCCGTAATCAGACGTCTTTGGTGTCAAGCATATGCGATCATAACGACCGCATGAATATGAATATAGCGAAACGTATGGGCCTGACCTTTGTAGCTAAGGAAATGCCGCTCGTATTTGTAGCTGCTAAAATGTAAACTTTTAAACAGAGCGGTGATAAATGTGTTAGGTAGCGTGGCATACTGAAAGCAACTTGCTGATGCAGTGTAGGTGCTGTCTTCAGTGCTAAGACAGCTTGGCCGAGCGGTTAAGGCGATAGACTCGAAATCTATTGGGGTAACCCGCGTGAGTTCAAGTCTCACAGCTGTCGATTTGTGAATGCTGCAAAAGTCACATCTGCTGGAAAATTATTTTATCTACGAAGCATTGCCCAACCTCGATAATTTTCCGTAATCAGACGTCTTTGGTGTCAAGCATATGCGATCATAACGACCGCATGAATATGAATATAGCGAAACGTATGGGCCTGACCTTTGAAGCTAAGGAACGATGCCGCTCGTATTGTAGCTGCTAAAAAGTAAACTTTGAAAACAGAGCGGTGATAAATGTGTTAGGTAGCGTGGCATACTGAAAGCAACTTGCTGATGCAGTGTAGGTGCTGTCTTCAGTGCTAAGACAGCTTGGCCGAGCGGTTAAGGCGATAGACTCGAAATCTATTGGGGTAACCCGCGTGAGTTCAAGTCTCACAGCTGTCGATTTGTGAATGCTGCAAAAAGTCACATCTGCTGGAAAATTATTTTATCTACGAAGCATTGCCCAACCTCGATAATTTTCCGTAATCAGACGTCTTTGGTGTCAAGCATATGCGATCATAACGACCGCATGAATATGAATATAGCGAAACGTATGGGCCTGACCTTTAAAGCCAAGGAACGATGCCGCTCGTATTTGAGCTGCTAAAATGTGAACTTTGAAAGCCCAGCGGTGAACTTTGAAAACACAGCGGAGATAAACGTGTTAGGTAGCATGGCATACTGTAAGCAACTTGCTCATGCAATCTAGGTGCTATCTTCAGTGCTAAGACAGCTTGGCCGAGCGGTTAAGGCGATAGACTCGAAATCTATTGGGGTAACCCGCGTGAGTTCAAGTCCACAGCTGTCGATTTGTGAAGGCTGCAAAAAGTCACATCTGCTGGAAAATATTTTTATCTACGAAGCATTGCCCAACCTCGATAATTTCCGTAATCAGACGTCTTTGGTGTCAAGCATATGCGATCATAACGACCGCATGAATATGAATATAGCGAAACGTATGGGCCTGACCTTTGAAGCTAAGGAACGATGCCGCTCGTACTTGTAGCTGCTAAAAAGTGAACTTTGAAAACAGAGCGGTGATAAATGTGTTAGGTAGCGTGGCATACTGAAAGCAACTTGCTGATGCAGTGTAGGTGCTGTCTTCAGTGCTAAGACAGCTTGGCCGAGCGGTTAAGGCGATAGACTCGAAATCTATTGGGGTAACCCGCGTGAGTTCAAGTCTCACAGCTGTCGATTTGTGAATGCTGCAAAAAGTCACATCTGCTGGAAAATTATTTTATCTACGAAGCATTGCCCAACCTCGATAATTTTCCGTAATCAGACGTCTTTGGTGTCAAGCATATGCGATCATAACGACCGCATGAATATGAATATAGCGAAACGTATGGGCCTGACCTTTGAAGCTAAGGAACGATGCCGTTCGTATTTGGAGCTGCTAAAATGTGAAGTTTGAAAACCAGCGGTGAACTTTGAAAACAGCGGAGATAAATGTGTTACGTAGCATGGCATACTGAAAGCAACTTGCTGATGCAATGTAGGTGCTGTCTTCAGTGCTAAGACAGCTTGGCCGAGCGGTTAAGGCGATAGACTCGAAATCTATTGGGGTAACCCGCGTGAGTTCAAGTCTCACAGCTGTCGATTTGTGAATGCTGCAAACAGTCACATCTGCTGGAAAATTATTTTATCTACGAAGCATTGCCCAACCTCGATAATTTTCCGTAATCAGACGTCTTTGGTGTCAAGCATATGCGATCATAACGACCGCATGAATATGAATATAGCGAAACGTATGGGCCTGACCTTTGTAGCTAAGGAAATGCCGCTCGTATTTGTAGCTGCTAAAATGTAAACTTTTAAAACAGAGCGGTGATAAATGTGTTAGGTAGCGTGGCATACTGAAAGCAACTTGCTGATGCAGTGTAGGTGCTGTCTTCAGTGCTAAGACAGCTTGGCCGAGCGGTTAAGGCGATAGACTCGAAATCTATTGGGGTAACCCGCGTGAGTTCAAGTCTCACAGCTGTCGATTTGTGAATGCTGCAAAAAGTCACATCTGCTGGAAAATTATTTTATCTACGAAGCATTGCCCAACCTCGATAATTTTCCGTAATCAGACGTCTTTGGTGTCAAGCATATGCGATCATAACGACCGCATGAATATGAATATAGCGAAACGTATGGGCCTGACCTTTAAGCTAAGGAACGATGCCGCTCGTATTTGAGCTGCTAAAATGTGAACTTTGAAAACCAGCGGTGAACTTTGAAAACACAGCGGAGATAAACGTGTTAGGTAGCATGGCATACTGAAAGCAACTTGCTGATGCAATGTAGGTGCTGTCTTCAGTGCTAAGACAGCTTGGCCGAGCGGTTAAGGCGATAGACTCGAAATCTATTGGGGTAACCGCGTGAGTTCAAGTCTCACAGCTGTCGATTTGTGAAGGCTGCAAAAAGTCACATCTGCTGGAAAATATTTTTATCTACGAAGCATTGCCCAACCTCGATAATTTTCCGTAATCAGACGTCTTTGGTGTCAAGCATATGCGATCATAACGACCGCATGAATAGAATACAGCGAAACGTATGGGCCTGACCTTTGAAGCTAAGGAACGATGCCGCTCGTATTGTAGCTGCTAAAAAGTGAACTTTGAAAACAGAGCGGTGATAAATGTGTTAGGTAGCGTGGCATACTGAAAGCAACTTGCTGATGCAGTGTAGGTGCTGTCTTCAGTGCTAAGACAGCTTGGCCGAGCGGTTAAGGCGATAGACTCGAAATCTATTGGGGTAACCCGCGTGAGTTCAAGTCTCACAGCTGTCGATTTGTGAAGGCTGCAAACAGTCACATCTGCTGGAAAATTATTTTATCTACGAAGCATTGCCCAACCTCGATAATTTTCCGTAATCAGACGTCTTTGGTGTCAAGCATATGCGATCATAACGACCGCATGAATATGAATATAGCGAAACGTATGGGCCTGACCTTTAAGCTAAGGAACGATGCCGCTCGTATTTGGAGCTGCTAAAATGTGAAGTTGAAAACTCAGCGGTGAACTTTGAAAAACAGCGGAGATAAATGTGTTAGGTAGCATGGCATACTGAAAGCAACTTGCTGATGCAATGTAGGTGCTGTCTTCAGTGCTAAGACAGCTTGGCCGAGCGGTTAAGGCGATAGACTCGAAATCTATTGGGGTAACCCGCGTGAGTTCAAGTCTCACAGCTGTCGATTTGTGAATGCTGCAAACAGTCACATCTGCTGGAAAATTATTTTATCTACGAAGCATTGCCCAACCTCGATAATTTTCCGTAATCAGACGTCTTTGGTGTCAAGCATATGCGATCATAACGACCGCATGAATATGAATATAGCGAAACGTATGGGCCTGACCTTTGTAGCTAAGGAAATGCCGCTCGTATTTGTAGCTGCTAAAATGTAAACTTTTAAAACAGAGCGGTGATAAATGTGTTAGGTAGCGTGGCATACTGAAAGCAACTTGCTGATGCAGTGTAGGTGCTGTCTTTGCTAGACAGCTTGGCCGAGCGGTTAAGGCGATAGACTCGAAATCTATTGGGGTAACCCGCGTGAGTTCAAGTCTCACAGCTGTCGATTTGTGAATGCTGCAAAAAGTCACATCTGCTGGAAAATATTTTTATCTACGAAGCATTGCCCAACGGTGTCAAGCATATGCGATCATAACGACCGCATGAATATGAATATAGCGAAACGTATGGGCCTGACCTTTGAAGCTAAGGAACGATGCCGCTCGTATTTGGAGCTGCTAAAATGTGAATTTGAAAACCAGCGGTGAACTTTGAAAACACAGCGGAGATAAATGTGTTAGGTAGCATGGCATACTGAAAGCAACTTGCTGATGCAATGTAGGTGCTGTCTTCAGTGCTAAGACAGCTTGGCCGAGCGGTTAAGGCGATAGACTCGAAATCTATTGGGGTAACCCGCGTGAGTTCAAGTCTCACAGCTGTCGATTTGTGAATGCTGCAAACAGTCACATCTGCTGGAAAATTATTTTATCTACGAAGCATTGCCCAACCTCGATAATTTTCCGTAATCAGACGTCTTTGGTGTCAAGCATATGCGATCATAACGACCGCATGAATATGAATATAGCGAAACGTATGGGCCTGACCTTTGTAGCTAAGGAAATGCCGCTCGTATTTGTAGCTGCTAAAATGTAAACTTTTAAAACAGAGCGGTGATAAATGTGTTAGGTAGCGTGGCATACTGAAAGCAACTTGCTGATGCAGTGTAGGTGCTGTCTTCAGTGCTTAGACAGCTTGGCCGAGCGGTTAAGGCGATAGACTCGAAATCTATTGGGGTAACCCGCGTGAGTTCAAGTCTCACAGCTGTCGATTTGTGAATGCTGCAAAAGTCACATCTGCTGGAAAATTATTTTATCTACGAAGCATTGCCCAACCTCGATAATTTTCCGTAATCAGACGTCTTTGGTGTCAAGCATATGCGATCATAACGACCGCATGAATATGAATATAGCGAAACGTATGGGCCTGACCTTTAAGCCAAGGAACGATGCTGCTCGTATATGGAGCTGCTAAAATGTGAACTTTGAAAGCCCAGCGGTGAACTTTGAAAACACAGCGGAGATAAACGTGTTAGGTAGCATGGCATACAACTTGCTGATGCAATCTAGGTGCTGTCTTCAGTGCTAAGACAGCTTGGCCGAGCGGTTAAGGCGATAGACTCGAAATCTATTGGGGTAACCGCTTGAGTTCAAGTCCACAGCTGTCGATTTGTGAAGGCTGCAAAAAGTCACATCTGCTGGAAAATATTTTATCTACGAAGCATTGCCCAACCTCGATAATTTCCGTAATCAGACGTCTTTGGTGTCAAGCATATGCGATCATAACGACCGCATGAATATGAATATAGCGAAACGTATGGGCCTGACCTTTGAAGCTAAGGAACGATGCCGTTCGTATTTGGAGCTGCTAAAATGTGAAGTTGAAAACTCAGCGGTGAACTTTGAAACCTAGCGGAGTTAAATGTGTTACGTAGCATGGCATACTGAAAGCAACTTGCTGATGCAATGTAGGTGCTGTCTTCAGTGCTAAGACAGCTTGGCCGAGCGGTTAAGGCGATAGACTCGAAATCTATTGGGGTAACCCGCGTGAGTTCAAGTCTCACAGCTGTCGATTTGTGAATGCTGCAAACAGTCACATCTGCTGGAAAATTATTTTATCTACGAAGCATTGCCCAACCTCGATAATTTTCCGTAATCAGACGTCTTTGGTGTCAAGCATATGCGATCATAACGACCGCATGAATATGAATATAGCGAAACGTATGGGCCTGACCTTTGTAGCTAAGGAAATGCCGCTCGTATTTGTAGCTGCTAAAATGTAAACTTTTAAAACAGAGCGGTGATAAATGTGTTAGGGAGCGTGGCATACTGAAAGCAACTTGCTGATGCAGTGTAGGTGCTGTCCTTGCTCAGACAGCTTGGCCGAGCGGTTAAGGCGATAGACTCGAAATCTATTGGGGTAACCCGCGTGAGTTCAAGTCTCACAGCTGTCGATTTGTGAATGCTGCAAAAAGTCACATCTGCTGGAAAATTATTTTATCTACGAAGCATTGCCCAACCTCGATAATTTTTCGTAATCAGACGTCTTTGGTGTCAAGCATATGCGATCATAACGACCGCATGAATAGAATACAGCGAAACGTATGGGTCTGACCTTTGAAGCTAAGGAACGATGCCGCTCGTACTTGTAGCTGCTAAAAAGTAAACTTTGAAAACAGAGCGGTGATAAATGTGTTAGGTAGCGTGGCATACTGAAAGCAACTTGCTGATGCAGTGTAGGTGCTGTCTTCAGTGGGGTTACCCCAATAGATTTCGAGTCTATCGCCTTAACCGCTCGGCCAAGCTGTCTAAGCACTGAAGACAGCACTTACACTGCATCAGCAAGTTGCTTTCAGTATGCCACGCTACCTAACACATTTATCACCGCTCTGTTTTAAAAGTTTACATTTTAGCAGCTACAAATACGAGCGGCATTTCCTTAGCTACAAAGGTCAGGCCCATACGTTTCGCTATATTCATATTCATGCGGTCGTTATGACCGCATATGCTTGACACCAAAGACGTCTGATTACGGAAAAATTTCGAGGTTGGGCAATGCTTCGTAGATAAAATAATTTTCCAGCAGATGTGACTGTTTGCAGCATTCACAAATCGACAGCTGTGAGACTTGAACTCACGCGGGTTACCCAATAGATTTCGAGTCTATCGCCTTAACCGCTCGGCCAAGCTGTCTTAGCACTGAAGACAGCACCTAGATTGCATCAGCAAGTTGCTTTCAGTATGCCATGCTACGTAACACATTTATCTCCGCTGTGTTTTCAAAGTTCACCGCTGGGTTTTCAAACTTCACATTTTAGCAGCTCCAAATACGAACGGCATCGTTCCTTAGCTTCAAAGGTCAGGCCCATACGTTTCGCTATATTCATATTCATGCGGTCGTTATGATCGCATATGCTTGACACCGTTGGGCAATGCTTCGTAGATAAAAATATTTTCCAGCAGATGTGACTTTTTGCAGCATTCACAAATCGACAGCTGTGAGACTTGAACTCACGCGGGTTACCCCAATAGATTTCGAGTCTATCGCCTTAACCGCTCGGCCAAGCTGTCTGAGCAAGGACAGCACCTACACTGCATCAGCAAGTTGCTTTCAGTATGCCACGCTCCCTAACACATTTATCACCGCTCTGTTTTAAAAGTTTACATTTTAGCAGCTACAAATACGAGCGGCATTTCCTTAGCTACAAAGGTCAGGCCCATACGTTTCGCTATATTCATATTCATGCGGTCGTTATGATCGCATATGCTTGACACCAAAGACGTCTGATTACGGAAAATTATCGAGGTTGGGCAATGCTTCGTAGATAAAATAATTTTCCAGCAGATGTGACTGTTTGCAGCATTCACAACTCGACAGCTGTGAGACTTGAACTCACGCGGGTTACCCCAATAGATTTCGAGTCTATCGCCTTAACCGCTCGGCCAAGCTGTCTGAGCAAGGACAGCACCTACACTGCATCAGCAAGTTGCTTTCAGTATGCCACGCTCCCTAACACATTTATCACCGCTCTGTTTTGAAAGTTTACATTTTAGCAGCTACAAATACGAGCGGCATTTCCTTAGCTACAAAGGTCAGGCCCATACGTTTCGCTATATTCATATTCATGCGGTCGTTATGACCGCATATGCTTGACACCAAAGACGTCTGATTACGGAAAATTATCGAGGTTGGGCAATGCTTCGTAGATAAAATAATTTTCCAGCAGATGTGACTGTTTGCAGCATTCACAAATCGACAGCTGTGAGACTTGAACTCACGCGGGTTACCCCAATAGATTTCGAGTCTATCGCCTTAACCGCTCGGCCAAGCTGTCTTAGCACTGAAGACAGCACCTACATTGCATCAGCAAGTTGCTTTCAGTATGCCATGCTACGTAACACATTTATCTCCGCTGTGTTTTCAAAGTTCACCGCTGGGCTTTCAAAGTTTACATTTTAGCAGCTACAAATACGAGCGGCATTTCCTTAGCTACAAAGGTCAGGCCCATACGTTTCGCTATATTCATATTCATGCGGTCGTTATGATCGCATATGCTTGACACCAAAGACGTCTGATTACGGAAAATTATCGAGGTTGGGCAATGCTTCGTAGATAAAATAATTTTCCAGCAGATGTGACTGTTTGCAGCATTCACAAATCGACAGCTGTGAGACTTGAACTCACGCGGGTTACCCCAATAGATTTCGAGTCTATCGCCTTAACCGCTCGGCCAAGCTGTCTAAGCACTGAAGACAGCACCTACACTGCATCAGCAAGTTGCTTTCAGTATGCCACGCTACCTAACACATTTATCACCGCTCTGTTTTAAAAGTTTACATTTTAGCAGCTACAAATACGAGCGGCATTTCCTTAGCTACAAAGGTCAGGCCCATACGTTTCGCTATATTCATATTCATGCGGTCGTTATGACCGCATATGCTTGACACCAAAGACGTCTGATTACGGAAAAATATCGAGGTTGGGCAATGCTTCGTAGATAAAATAATTTTTCCAGCAGATGTGACTGTTTGCAGCATTCACAAATCGACAGCTGTGAGACTTGAACTCACGCGGGTTACCCCAATAGATTTCGAGTCTATCGCCTTAACCGCTCGGCCAAGCTGTCTCACTTCTCAATTTGCCTTGTCGTGCTCAACTCGACCAAGTCAAGTTTCGGAGTATCCAGTTTCTCAAGCACCCAAGCAAGCCTTTCCCCAATGGACACCGAAGCCAGTTGCCCTTTCTTAGAGTCAGCGCAAGCTGATTGTGAGATGGGTGAGCTGATTCTACGCCCATCCTCCCCCGCACGTACCCACGACCCATCGCCTATAGAAGGTTCCGCAACCCTACCAAGCGACAGTTCAGCTGGGTCCGTACCCAACAACCCAGATGCCGGTGGGATTCACGGTTCCATCGAAGCTTCGTGTTTATGCACGAACCAGGGTAGTAACGCTGGTTCTGTGTCGCAAGCCTCGCACGAAACAAGTGATGGCATGATCGTGCAGCTGCGGGTCACGCCTGCGCACAAGCCACCTGCTTCGCAGGATTTTGTGGAAGATGTGCAGCCCAACAGCGACACACGCCAATATACGCCACCAACTAACGCCAGTGCTCTCCCGCAAACTGCAGCAACTCGCACGCGTTCGACTGCGAGCGCACCAACGCGCATGCCAACGCTTCGTGCCCTGCTTCAACGTTCTACGGAGATCCGCCGCGACAACGTTGAGGCACCCGCCCCGCCGCGTGTCGAGATGCCCCGCCCCAAGGCGATGGACATCGAAACCATTGATGCTCTTTACGAAGCCGGAGGCGATTGGAGCCAACTCGCCGCCTCGATTGACCGAGCTCGTCCATACGCGCTGCCTCGTGCACGCTATGTAATGGTCATCGAGACTGGACACGCCTTCCAGCGCACTGCACCAAGCAAAATCCTCGCGTCGTTGCTCAAGGACCAGGGCAACCCTGTCGTACAACAGCAAATCGACCAGCAGCAACTAGGTCAGCTGACCAAAGCTCCCGGCGGCAACATCCGCGTCAAGGTGAAGACGAAAGAAGCCTGCCAGAGTCTTGCTGGCCAGGAAGTCAAGATCCTCGGAGGCAGGTACCGATTCGGCGGGTTTGACATCCTTGCCGACCGCTTCTTTATTGATGTGTCAAGTGTCGACAGTGACTTCGATGCTGATCTCATGTTGAAACGCTTCTTCGAGCTCGGTACGCAGCCGATCTACGGCACTTTCCGCGATGTAAATCTGGACGCGGTGATCACCACCGCCACTTGGCGTGTGTACTTCCGCTCTAGCCATTGCCCTCCGGAGCTCGTGATAAGTGGTACTGTGTGCGACCAGCTCGTTTTTGCTGGACGCATTTACCCAGTACACACAAAGAACGCTCCGTTTCCAACCCAACGCATGTCGTTCGGTCAACGCTCAATCCACGCGCTCGACTTAGCTAGAGACGGTGGTCCATCCTCCGACACTAGCCAAAGGCGGCCAGATAAATGCCCGTCGCAGCCATCTTATGCTGCCGTGGTACGTCGTGGCGTGCAGGAAACGTCGCTCCAACGATCGATCCGTGAAGACTCTGCCGCGACCACTGCTATCGTTGCAGCACCGACTGATACCTTAGAGCCTAGTGAGCTGTCCCTAAGCACTGCAGGCTCCCAAGTCGTGTCGCCACCAAGCAGCCCGACATCGTCTCCGTTGCTCTTGCTCCCACCACCACCGACTGCCCAATCTGAGTTGGTGCCCAGGGTCGGTGGCAAACGCAAAGGCAAACGTTCTCGTGCTGATGAAGACTTTGCCAATATGCTGATGAAATCTCGTCCGAAACCTCTCACCGGCGTCACGACAAGCAACTATTTCGACGTGCTCAGCAATGTCGAGGTCGAGTTTGACTGCTGCCCAGCAACGCTCGATGAGGTCGAGATCCCACGGTTTCAAATTGTGCCACGCAAGGTGCAGGCGCCGCGCAACCTGACTGACAGCAAAGAAGCCAGTCACTTTCTGACCAAACACCACACCAGAGTGGTGAAAACCAAAGAGCCTACTCCAATCCAAGAGATTGTCAGCGAGATGGAGGCTACTGAACAGACAGCCGATCTCCAGCTGCTTCCGGATCGCTTGGCCGCCGCCGACACCATGGTGAGTGGCCTTCGCAAGTCGCTTCGCACGACGAACAACCCCGACACGCTGACGTTCATGGGGTCCGTTAAAGCTCCAATGGCGTTTAACACCGCGCTCTTGCGTGAGATGCGTGAGCTGAGCCCCAGCGTCACCGAGCTGGCCCAGCTTCACATGATCAATCGCATCTTAAGCGCGACCGACAACACCGAAACGAATACGTTCGCTCGCAAGTGGGCCAAGTATCTCGGCACCAAGGTGCCTAAGACGCGTGACGGTGTATTCCGATGCGTTGCCCAGTGGTGGAACAACCCGGACACACCAACTATTGTGCGTGCGACTAGGGCGCTGTCCCTCTTTGAGTTGATGTTGATGTGCACAGCGCCCCAGATCTTTGAAAAGGACTACTGGCTCCAGCGTCTGACCGGGTGGTCGGTGCCTTGGATACCAGCGCACAACCGACGTCTTCTTCACCCCAATATGTTGTTGGTCCTGCTTCGCTCCGAGATCGGCACACACTGCTTCAAGATTTGGGAAGCAGTCCAGTGGCAAGGGGATATACTCGAAGACCTCGAGTACCTTCGTGACTGCGGCCATTACTTCCCAGAGAACGCGGATGTGCTCCAGCTCCAGCAAGTCGACGGTCAGTCTGTGCTTGTGACTGGACCGCTCGCCTTAAGGTGCTAAGGTGGTCCCACGCGTGGACGCACCCGAGGTCTCGTGGCAAGAAGTCAGCTTGCTGACCGTTAATACCAACGGGATCAAGAAAAACGGGCACCTACTAATAGAGAATTTGCTCGAGAAGCACAGCCTCTCTTGCATCCAGGAGACCAAATTCCGCGATTGCCACCATCTTGACACCTTCAAATTTAACCTTCAGGCCCGTTTCAGGCACAAGCTATTCGTCAGCGACCCTGGTGCAGTCAGTGCCACACAGACAACACACCGATCTGGCGGAGTGCTCACTGTGCTTCGCTACGACTTTCCAGGCTTCGATGCGGCCGAAGAGCTTCGCGAGCTGACTGTCCCGGGACGCTATCTAGTTGTTCGATTGGTGGTCGTCAGTGCACCTGTGTACATCCACAATGTGTACTCGCCGGTGGACGACCACGAAAAAGCTGTGTTCTTCAACCATCTTCCAGTGGACCGCTTTGAGGACAATGCAACGCACATAGTCCTCGGCGATTTGAACACGCCGCTGAACCCCAGCCTCGACTCATCCCAGCCACGCTTGCTTGCTCGCCCGGGCCGCAGCGCTTGTATGAGCTGGCTGAGCCAGCTAGGTGTCGTAGATGCCTGGCGGATCCACCACCAAGACGAGCGCATATACACTGGCCCCCAGCCGAGGCAGAACCGACTTGATTATGCTATGTTGTCGGAAGACTTCTGCAACGCGTTGTACGGCGACTCTAAGTACTTTGAGCCCAAAGGTGCTGGTGACCACCTGGCGCACACAGTAACCTTGCGCTCGGTGTCTCAACTCCACGGATATGGCTACTGGCGCTTTCCGGAGTATCTTCTTGAATACTCCGATGTTGTCGATGCCATCTGTGGCGAAGCCCGACAGGTGCTCGAGAATCTCCAGGTTGCATCGAACCCAGGCAAAGTCTGGGAGCAGTGGAAGAAATTTATGCGGCGCCAGATACAGGCCCTCCAACGTAAGCTACGCAGCCAAAACGACGTCGCCATTACAGCTGCACAAATCACGCTAGACCAAGCAGCAATGCGGTACCATAACAAGCGAGACGCAACCTCCCAAGAGGCCTTTCGTGCAGCACTAGAAACATACCGCGACTGCGTGACCCGGTCTCGCTGCTACAACCAAGACTCGGCCTTTGACTTTCAAGTTCAGAAGGCCGAGACGTCTTCCACGTACTTCTTCCGTCCGATCGACCCATCACTCCTACGGGTCAGCATTGAACAAGTTCGGACTCCCAGCGGCGACATCTCGCAAAACCCAGCGGACATCTCAGCATGCTTTCGGGCCCACTGGGGTTGTATCATGGGCGATGCTGCCAATCCTGCCGGACCATTTCCACCCATCAATCCCAGCAGCCGACGAAAGCTGTTGAACACGATTGACAAGCGTCTAACAACAGATGAACAAGACCGTCTCAACGCCCCGATTTCCGGAGCCAATCTTGCTGACGCGCTCAAGCATATGAAGACCAACTCCGCGCCTGGCATGGACGGTCTCACAGCTGGCTTCTATCAGGTCGCGCCCGACGTTTTCGGGGAATGTCTGAGCATAGTGTTCAATTATCAGTTGGCACGAGGTGAGCTCCTCCCTTCCCAGCGCAAGTCGGCTGTGTGCATGTTGCACAAGAAAGGCTCGCGTGACGACCCCGGAAACTTTCGGCCGATCTCGCTCATTGGCGTTGACGTGAAGGCGTTATCCAAGGTCTTGACCTACCGCCTCCAGCACTTCCTTCCTGAGCTTATACACACCGACCAGAAGGCGTTCGTCAAGGGTCGGTCTATTCATCATCATGTGCGGTTCATGGCCGATCTGCAAGACCTCACGACTGCACGCGACGAAGAAGCCTACGCTTTGTTTCTCGACTTCGAGAAGGCGTACGATCGGGTCGACTGGGACTACATGTTTCAAGTGCTCGATCGCATGGGTTGCGGCGGCGCCTTCGCCAACTGGGCGAGGTTGCTTTACACCGCCCCACAAGCACACCTCTTGCTCAACGGTCACATCCAGCCGCCGATTTTCCCCACAAGAGGAGTCAAGCAAGGCGACCCACTCTCAGCGCTGCTGTTTCTTATGGCTATCGAGCCACTGGGGAACCTGCTCCGACAGCATGAAGAGCATGGTGTTTGCCTCACCGAAGACCACACCGCCACCAGCGTCTTTTTTGCTGATGACACAACGTTGCTCTCTGGCTCGGTGTCCGGCATCCAGGCACAGCTTGACCTGGTTCAGCTGTACTGCGATGGCTCCGGAGCCAAGCTCAACTATGCCAAATGCGTGCTTATGCCTCTAAACCGACGGACAAACCCTCCTTGTTTTTCTGGTGTCAAGTTGCTCCAGCGTGGTGAGACGGTCAAGTTTCTGGGCATCCTGTTTGGTCAGGATCCTGTTGAAAACGCCATCATAGAGCTCTTGGACAGGCGATTCTACGAAGGTTTCCTCCAATGGTTTCGTCGCGCTCGCACCTTGCGAGGACGCCTGCTGGTTGCGCTAACAATGGTGCTTTCTCGGTTGTGGCACTACACTGTGCATGTGCCAATCCCGCAGCGGATCGTTAAGCAGTGGCAGTCCACGCTCAACCGCTTTGTACTTGCACGTCGCTACGAACGCAACGCCAAACACGTCCAGCTGATTCCCAAGGAGTTTCTGTATCAACCTCGCTCCGACGGTGGTCTGTCAGTACCCAGCATCGAAGCCTCACTTAAGCGTCAAAGCTCAGCGTGCTGCTCCAGTTCATCGCTGCGTCGACCTCGTCCCAATGTAACTGGACCACACCAGGAGTCGTGCTTCTGTCGCTTGTGCTGCCCACTTGGGGTCCCCGGCGTCCTCTCGACTATCTTACGGTTAGCCCCATGCGCCACGGCGCTCTGCTGCGGTGGGATGTGTTGTCACAGTGGTGGCGCCAAGTCTGGCGTCTATGGTATATGACCAAGTGGGAAGTCACATGGCGAGACCTCGCCCCCCTCGCCCGCTTCGGCTATGTGCTGAACCAACCGATTTGGTTCCACGCCGACGCTGATTTCCAGTTTGAACTCGCCGCCCGTGTTAGCAGCTCAAAAGTACAGCGGCGTAGTCTTTGCATGGTTGCCGAGCCCCAGCGCAGCTACCGCCAGCACACCGCAACAACTTTCAAACTTCGGTGTCTTGCTGACTTCTTGAATGCTGGCGGTGCATGGCCGGATGCTGATGCGTTTGCGCGCGGACACATTGACTACCGGCTCACGTCAGTCCCTGTGTACCAACAGTACCAGTGGCTCCGACGCCTGCATCACGAAGCCACACAAGTCTTCCAGCGACTACGGGATCTATGCGCCAATACACCGCTTCCGCCTCCAGGCGTGTCCTGGGTGTGTCCCACTGCACCATACGTTGGCGTGCGCGTGGGGGAACGCGTCTGTGTTGCGCCCTTAGTACCACGTTCCCAGTTGCTCCTGCTTGTGTGGAAGATCCCCACGCTCACGAAGCCACACCCAATCCAGCTGCACGATGAGCACGCCACAACAATCGACATCAAAGTTTTCGTGACACAGTCCAAGCGTTTACGTCGGCTGCTGCTTCCTGTATACGAAGATCTGCAATTCCGACTCGCCTTCCGTCTGTTGCCAGTGCGTTCACGATTCTCTTTTCTGCGCGAGGCGCATCCCGGCATCATCTACTGCGTACGCAGCGGATGCAACGCAGTGGAAACAGAGCGGCACCTGTTCTTTGAGTGCGTTTTACCAGCCGAGCTATGGCCAGTTCTGTTTCGTGACTGGTCAGCTTTCTTCGTCACCACACCGACATGGCTCGACATCGCCCTTGGTCGCCCACCAGCCCTTACATCCGCTTGGCACGACCATGCCGCCGTGGTTCATGATCTGTGGCAGATCACACGTTGCATCACGCTCCACTTGCTGTGGACAGTGCGCAATGACGGATTGTTCCGCCAGCGTGAGCTTTTGCCTCTGGTGCCTGCGCTTCGGGTCGTGTACACCACACTTAGTGCCCACGTGCGTGCATGCAAACGTAGGGTGTACGACGAAGACCAGCAAGCATCGCTCCAGTCTGTGCTGACCCGGCTCCGATGCTCTCGCTCGATGGGTGCCTTTATGCGCACCAACGCTCGCTGTTTGCTGTGCGTTTCCTGTAGCCGTCCCTACTTCTACCAACACTTCGCCTTAGCCGTTTCTTTTCGCCGGCGGACTCAATTCGGCTCCAAAATTGGCCAAAATTTCGGTTTACCTGTGATACTGTATATGAATTTTACAGAATATCATGTCCCGAAGTGATCGGCTTTGACGGGGATAAGTCTGACAGGTCAGAATATTATTTTAAAGCGATCGATTTTCGGAGGGGATAAGATCTAGAGGTGATTTTGTGATCGATTTTCGGAGGGGATAAGATATAGAGGTGATTTTGGCCTCATAACACACATCCTCACTTTCCAATTTTCCTCCAAGTACCCAAGTCAAGCCGATCAAGCCCCAAGTAGCCAGGATGAACTCAACCAGCAATTAGTGCTTCCCCAGGGCCCCCCCGACCAAGACGACTGGACCGAGGTCGGAGACTAGACGGTCGTCGCCAGGGCCCGAAAGGGTGACGGGCGGCCTGAGCCTGACTCTCGATCCAGTCGCTGCGGTAGAGGACCCTGTGGTCGAGGCGCTGCATCAGGGCTGCGCGTCCAAAGAGTGAGCCTCCACTTCTCCACTTCAGTTTCGGAGACTAGAGGGTCGTCGCCAGGGCCCGAAAGGGCGACGGGCGGCTCGAGCCCGAATTCTGTTGTGGAGATAGTGGTTGACTGCTCTAAGCGGGCGTGTCTGCAGCGGACCGAGAGCTGGAACACCGGCTTCGCTTCCCGCAACGACGGACAAGGCTTCGAACTGTACATGGAAGGTCAATACTTTGCTAGGTAGGTCAACTATCACGTCCAAGTGGATATCCGCGAAACCAGCAGAAACACTGGTCCCGGTGAAGGATTGTGAAATAAAATCAATCACTTCTATCCGGCCGATCAAAGTGCTTGTCACACCAAACGATTAGAAGAAAACCTCAAGTTAACCTGTAGACAGGTAGTAGATTGTATATTAGTTAAACGACGTAGGCATAGAGAAGTGGAAGTCGTATTAAGTAATACAGACTACTTGAACTCGGCCAAGCTGTCTTAGCACTGAAGACAGCACCTACATTGCATCAGCAAGTTGCTTTCAGTATGCCATGCTACGTAACACATTTATCTCCGCTAGGTTTTCAAAGTTCACCGCTGAGTTTTCAACTTCACATTTTAGCAGCTCCAAATACGAACGGCATCGTTCCTTAGCTTCAAAGGTCAGGCCCATACGTTTCGCTATATTCATATTCATGCAATCGTTATGATCGCATATGCTTGACACCAAAGACGTCTGATTACGGAAAATTATCGAGGTTGGGCAATGCTTCGTAAAAAAAAATATTTTCCCGCAGATGTGACTTTTTGCAGCCTTCACAAATCGACAGCTGTGGGACTTGAACTCAAGCGGATTACCCCAATAGATTTCGAGTCTATCGCCTTAACCGCTCGGCCAAGCTGTCTTAGCACTGAAGACAGCACCTAGATTGCATCAGCAAGTTGTATGCCATGCTACCTAACACGTTTATCTCCGCTGTGTTTTCAAAGTTCACCGCTGGGCTTTCAAAGTTCACATTTTAGCAGCTCCATATACGAGCAGCATCGTTCCTTGGCTTTAAAGGTCAGGCCCATACGTTTCGCTATATTCATATTCATGCGGTCGTTATGATCGCATATGCTTGACACCAAAGACGTCTGATTACGGAAAATTATCGAGGTTGGGCAATGCTTCGTAGATAAAATAATTTTCCAGCAGATGTGACTTTTTGCAGCATTCACAAATCGACAGCTGTGAGACTTGAACTCACGCGGGTTACCCCAATAGATTTCGAGTCTATCGCCTTAACCGCTCGGCCAAGCTGTCTAAGCACTGAAGACAGCACTTACACTGCATCAGCAAGTTGCTTTCAGTATGCCACGCTACCTAACACATTTATCACCGCTCTGTTTTAAAAGTTTACATTTTAGCAGCTACAAATACGAGCGGCATTTCCTTAGCTACAAAGGTCAGGCCCATACGTTTCGCTATATTCATATTCATGCGGTCGTTATGATCGCATATGCTTGACACCGTTGGGCAATGCTTCGTAGATAAAATATTTTCCAGCAGATGTGACTTTTTGCAGCATTCACAAATCGACAGCTGTGAGACTTGAACTCACGCGGGTTACCCCAATAGATTTCGAGTCTATCGCCTTAACCGCTCGGCCAAGCTGTCTTAGCACTGAAGACAGCACCTACATTGCATCAGCAAGTTGCTTTCAGTATGCCATGCTACGTAACACATTTATCTCCGCTGTGTTTTCAAAGTTCACCGCTGGGTTTTCAAACTTCACATTTTAGCAGCTCCAAATACGAACGGCATCGTTCCTTAGCTTCAAAGGTCAGGCCCATACGTTTCGCTATATTCATATTCATGCGGTCGTTATGATCGCATATGCTTGACACCGTTGGGCAATGCTTCGTAGATAAAAATATTTTCCAGCAGATGTGACTTTTTGCAGCATTCACAAATCGACAGCTGTGAGACTTGAACTCACGCGGGTTACCCCAATAGATTTCGAGTCTATCGCCTTAACCGCTCGGCCAAGCTGTCTGAGCAAGGACAGCACCTACACTGCATCAGCAAGTTGCTTTCAGTATGCCACGCTCCCTAACACATTTATCACCGCTCTGTTTTAAAAGTTTACATTTTAGCAGCTACAAATACGAGCGGCATTTCCTTAGCTACAAAGGTCAGGCCCATACGTTTCGCTATATTCATATTCATGCGGTCGTTATGATCGCATATGCTTGACACCAAAGACGTCTGATTAAAATTATCGAGGTTGGGCAATGCTTCGTAGATAAAATAATTTTCCAGCAGATGTGACTGTTTGCAGCATTCACAAATCGACAGCTGTGAGACTTGAACTCACGCGGGTTACCCCAATAGATTTCGAGTCTATCGCCTTAACCGCTCGGCCAAGCTGTCTTAGCACTGAAGACAGCACCTACATTGCATCAGCAAGTTGCTTTCAGTATGCCATGCTACGTAACACATTTATCTCCGCTAGGTTTTCAAAGTTCACCGCTGAGTTTTCAACTTCACATTTTAGCAGCTCCAAATACGAACGGCATCGTTCCTTAGCTTCAAAGGTCAGGCCCATACGTTTCGCTATATTCATATTCATGCAATCGTTATGATCGCATATGCTTGACACCAAAGACGTCTGATTACGGAAAATTATCGAGGTTGGGCAATGCTTCGTAGATAAAATAATTTTCCAGCAGATGTGACTGTTTGCAGCATTCACAAATCGACAGCTGTGAGACTTGAACTCACGCGGGTTACCCCAATAGATTTCGAGTCTATCGCCTTAACCGCTCGGCCAAGCTGTCTTAGCACTGAAGACAGCACCTACACTGCATCAGCAAGTTGCTTTCAGTATGCCACGCTACCTAACACATTTATCACCGCTCTGTTTTCAAAGTTCACTTTTTAGCAGCTACAAGTACGAGCGGCATCGTTCCTTAGCTTCAAAGGTCAGACCCATACGTTTCGCTGTATTCTATTCATGCGGTCGTTATGATCGCATATGCTTGACACCAAAGACGTCTGATTACGAAAAATTATCGAGGTTGGGCAATGCTTCGTAGATAAAAATATTTTCCAGCAGATGTGACTTTTTGCAGCCTTCACAAATCGACAGCTGTGGGACTTGAACTCAAGCGGATTACCCCAATAGATTTCGAGTCTATCGCCTTAACCGCTCGGCCAAGCTGTCTTAGCACTGAAGATAGCACCTAGATTGCATCAGCAAGTTGCTTACAGTATGCCATGCTACCTAACACGTTTATCTCCGCTGTGTTTTCAAAGTTCACCGCTGGGCTTTCAAAGTTCACATTTTAGCAGCTCCATATACGAGCAGCATCGTTCCTTGGCTTTAAAGGTCAGGCCCATACGTTTCGCTATATTCATATTCATGCGGTCGTTATGATCGCATATGCTTGACACCAAAGACGTCTGATTACGGAAAATTATCGAGGTTGGGCAATGCTTCGTAGATAAAATAATTTTCCAGCAGATGTGACTTTTTGCAGCATTCACAAATCGACAGCTGTGAGACTTGAACTCACGCGGGTTACCCCAATAGATTTCGAGTCTATCGCCTTAACCGCTCGGCCAAGCTGTCTTAGCACTGAAGACAGCACCTACACTGCATCAGCAAGTTGCTTTCAGTATGCCACGCTACCTAACACATTTATCACCGCTCTGTTTTCAAAGTTTACTTTTTAGCAGCTACAAATACGAGCGGCATCGTTCCTTAGCTTCAAAGGTCAGGCCCATACGTTTCGCTATATTCATATTCATGCGGTCGTTATGATCGCATATGCTTGACACCAAAGACGTCTGATTACGGAAAATTATCGAGGTTGGGCAATGCTTCGTAGATAAAATAATTTTCCAGCAGATGTGACTTTTGCAGCATTCACAAATCGACAGCTGTGAGACTTGAACTCACGCGGGTTACCCCAATAGATTTCGAGTCTATCGCCTTAACCGCTCGGCCAAGCTGTCTTAGCACTGAAGACAGCACCTACACTGCATCAGCAAGTTGCTTTCAGTATGCCACGCTCCTAACACATTTATCACCGCTCTGTTTTAAAAGTTTACATTTTAGCAGCTACAAATACGAGCGGCATTTCCTTAGCTACAAAGGTCAGGCCCATACGTTTCGCTATATTCATATTCATGCGGTCGTTATGATCGCATATGCTTGACACCAAAGACGTCTGATTACGGAAAATTATCGAGGTTGGGCAATGCTTCGTAGATAAAATAATTTTCCAGCAGATGTGACTGTTTGCAGCATTCACAAATCGACAGCTGTGAGACTTGAACTCACGCGGGTTACCCCAATAGATTTCGAGTCTATCGCCTTAACCGCTCGGCCAAGCTGTCTTAGCACTGAAGACAGCACCTACATTGCATCAGCAAGTTGCTTTCAGTATGCCATGCTACGTAACACATTTATCTCCGCTAGGTTTTCAAAGTTCACCGCTGAGTTTTCAACTTCACATTTTAGCAGCTCCAAATACGAACGGCATCGTTCCTTAGCTTCAAAGGTCAGGCCCATACGTTTCGCTATATTCATATTCATGCGGTCGTTATGATCGCATATGCGTGACACCAAAGACGTCTGATTATTGAGGTTGGGCAATGCTTCGTAGATAAAATAATATTCCAGCAGATGTGACTGTTTGCAGCATTCACAAATCGACAGCTGTGAGACTTGAACTCACGCGGGTTACCCCAATAGATTTCGAGTCTATCGCCTTAACCGCTCGGCCAAGCTGTCTTAGCACTGAAGACAGCACCTACACTGCATCAGCAAGTTGCTTTCAGTATGCCACGCTACCTAACACATTTATCACCGCTCTGTTTTAAAAGTTACATTTTAGCAGCTACAAATACGAGCGGCATTTCCTTAGCTTCAAAGGTCAGGCCCATACGTTTCGCTATATTCATATTCATGCGGTCGTTATGATCGCATATGCTTGACACCAAAGACGTCTGATTACGGAAAATTATCGAGGTTGGGCAATGCTTCGTAGATAAAATAATTTTCCAGCAGATGTGACTGTTTGCAGCTTCACAAATCGACAGCTGTGAGACTTGAACTCACGCGGGTTACCCCAATAGATTTCGAGTCTATCGCCTTAACCGCTCGGCCAAGCTGTCTTAGCACTGAAGACAGCACCTACACTGCATCAGCAAGTTGCTTTCAGTATGCCATGCTACCTAACACATTTATCTCCGCTCTGTTTTCAAAGTTTCAACTTCACATTTTAGCAGCTCCAAATACGAGCGGCATCGTTCCTTAGCTTCAAAGGTCAGGCCCATACGTTTCGCTATATTCATATTCATGCGGTCGTTATGATCGCATATGCTTGACACCAAAGACGTCTGATTACGGAAAATTATCGAGGTTGGGCAATGCTTCGTAGATAAAATAATTTTCCAGCAGATGTGACTGTTTGCAGCATTCACAAATCGACAGCTGTGAGACTTGAACTCACGCGGGTTCCCCAATAGATTTCGAGTCTATCGCCTTAACCGCTCGGCCAAGCTGTCTAAGCACTGAAGACAGCACCTACACTGCATCAGCAAGTTGCTTTCAGTATGCCACGCTACCTAACACATTTATCACCGCTCTGTTTTCAAAGTTCACTTTTTAGCAGCTACAAGTACGAGCGGCATCGTTCCTTAGCTTCAAAGGTCAGGCCCATACGTTTCGCTATATTCATATTCATGCGGTCGTTATGATCGCATATGCTTGACACCAAAGACGTCTGATTACGGAAAATTATCGAGGTTGGGCAATGCTTCGTAGATAAAAATATTTTCCAGCAGATGTGACTTTTGCAGCTTCACAAATCGACAGCTGTGAGACTTGAACTCACGCGGTTACCCCAATAGATTTCGAGTCTATCGCCTTAACCGCTCGGCCAAGCTGTCTTAGCACTGAAGACAGCACCTACATTGCATCAGCAAGTTGCTTTCAGTATGCCATGCTACCTAACACATTTATCTCCGCTGTGTTTTCAAAGTTCACCGCTGGGTTTTCAAAGTTCACATTTTAGCAGCTCCAAATACGAGCGGCATCGTTCCTTAGCTTCAAAGGTCAGGCCCATACGTTTCGCTATATTCATATTCATGCGGTCGTTATGATCGCATATGCTTGACACCAAAGACGTCTGATTACGGAAAATTATCGAGGTTGGGCAATGCTTCGTAGATAAAATAATTTTCCAGCAGATGTGACTTTTTGCAGCTTCACAAATCGACAGCTGTGAGACTTGAACTCACGCGGGTTACCCCAATAGATTTCGAGTCTATCGCCTTAACCGCTCGGCCAAGCTGTCTTAGCACTGAAGACAGCACCTACTGCATCAGCAAGTTGCTTTCAGTATGCCACGCTACCTAACACATTTATCACCGCTCTGTTTTCAAAGTTTACTTTTAGCAGCTACAATACGAGCGGCATCGTTCCTTAGCTTCAAAGGTCAGGCCCATACGTTTCGCTATATTCATATTCATGCGGTCGTTATGATCGCATATGCTTGACACCAAAGACGTCTGATTACGGAAAATTATCGAGGTTGGGCAATGCTTCGTAGATAAAATAATTTTCCAGCAGATGTGACTTTTTGCAGCATTCACAAATCGACAGCTGTGAGACTTGAACTCACGCGGGTTACCCCAATAGATTTCGAGTCTATCGCCTTAACCGCTCGGCCAAGCTGTCTTAGCACTGAAGACAGCACCTACACTGCATCAGCAAGTTGCTTTCAGTATGCCACGCTACCTAACACATTTATCACCGCTCTGTTTTAAAAGTTTACATTTTAGCAGCTACAAATACGAGCGGCATTTCCTTAGCTACAAAGGTCAGGCCCATACGTTTCGCTATATTCATATTCATGCGGTCGTTATGATCGCATATGCTTGACACCAAAGACGTCTGATTACGGAAAATTATCGAGGTTGGGCAATGCTTCGTAGATAAAAAATTTTCCAGCAGATGTGACTTTGCAGCATTCACAAATCGACAGCTGTGAGACTTGAACTCACGCGGGTTACCCCAATAGATTTCGAGTCTATCGCCTTAACCGCTCGGCCAAGCTGTCTTAGCACTGAAGACAGCACCTACATTGCATCAGCAAGTTGCTTTCAGTATGCCATGCTACTAACACATTTATCCGCTGTTTTCAAAGTTCACCGCTGTTTCAATTTTAGCAGCTCCAAATACGAGCGGCATCGTTCCTTAGCTTCAAAGGTCAGGCCCATACGTTTCGCTATATTCATATTCATGCGGTCGTTATGATCGCATATGCTTGACACCAAAGACGTCTGATTACGGAAAATTATCGAGGTTGGGCAATGCTTCGTAGATAAAAAATTTTCCAGCAGATGTGACTTTGCAGCTTCACAAATCGACAGCTGTGAGACTTGAACTCACGCGGGTTACCCCAATAGATTTCGAGTCTATCGCCTTAACCGCTCGGCCAAGCTGTCTTAGCACTGAAGACAGCACCTACATTGCATCAGCAAGTTGCTTTCAGTATGCCATGCTAAACACATTTATCACCGCTCTGTTTTTTCAAAGTTTTACATTTTAGCAGCTCCAAATACGAGCGGCATTTCCTTAGCTTCAAAGGTCAGGCCCATACGTTTCGCTATATTCATATTCATGCGGTCGTTATGATCGCATATGCTTGACACCAAAGACGTCTGATTACGGAAAATTATCGAGGTTGGGCAATGCTTCGTAGATAAAAATATTTTCCAGCAGATGTGACTTTTTGCAGCATTCACAAATCGACAGCTGTGAGACTTGAACTCACGCGGGTTACCCCAATAGATTTCGAGTCTATCGCCTTAACCGCTCGGCCAAGCTGTCTTAGCACTGAAGACAGCACCTACACTGCATCAGCAAGTTGCTTTCAGTATGCCACGCTACCTAACACATTTATCACCGCTCTGTTTTAAAAGTTTACATTTTAGCAGCTACAAATACGAGCGGCATTTCCTTAGCTCAAAGGTCAGGCCCATACGTTTCGCTATATTCATATTCATGCGGTCGTTATGATCGCATATGCTTGACACCAAAGACGTCTGATTACGGAAAATTATCGAGGTTGGGCAATGCTTCGTAGATAAAATAATTTTCCAGCAGATGTGACTTTTGCAGCATTCACAAATCGACAGCTGTGAGACTTGAACTCACGCGGGTTACCCCAATAGATTTCGAGTCTATCGCCTTAACCGCTCGGCCAAGCTGTCTTAGCACTGAAGACAGCACCTACATTGCATCAGCAAGTTGCTTTCAGTATGCCATGCTACCTAACACATTTATCTCCGCTGTTTTCAAAGTTCACCGCTGGTTTCAAACTTCACATTTTAGCAGCTCCAAATACGACGGCATCGTTCCTTAGCTTCAAAGGTCAGGCCCATACGTTTCGCTATATTCATATTCATGCGGTCGTTATGATCGCATATGCTTGACACCAAAGACGTCTGATTACGGAAAATTATCGAGGTTGGGCAATGCTTCGTAGATAAAATAATTTTCCAGCAGATGTGACTTTTGCAGCTTCACAAATCGACAGCTGTGAGACTTGAACTCACGCGGGTTACCCCAATAGATTTCGAGTCTATCGCCTTAACCGCTCGGCCAAGCTGTCTAGCACTGAAGACAGCACCTACACTGCATCAGCAAGTTGCTTTCAGTATGCCACGCTACCTAACACATTTATCACCGCTCTGTTTTAAAAGTTTACATTTTAGCAGCTACAAATACGAGCGGCATTTCCTTAGCTACAAAGGTCAGGCCCATACGTTTCGCTATATTCATATTCATGCGGTCGTTATGATCGCATATGCTTGACACCAAAGACGTCTGATTACGGAAAATTATCGAGGTTGGGCAATGCTTCGTAGATAAAATATTTTCCAGCAGATGTGACTGTTTGCAGCATTCACAAATCGACAGCTGTGAGACTTGAACTCACGGGTTACCCCAATAGATTTCGAGTCTATCGCCTTAACCGCTCGGCCAAGCTGTCTTAGCACTGAAGACAGCACCTACATTGCATCAGCAAGTTGCTTTCAGTATGCCATGCTACCTAACACATTTATCTCCGCTGTTTTCAAAGTTCACCGCTGTTTTCAAATTCACATTTTAGCAGCTCAAATACGACGGCATCGTTCCTTAGCTTCAAAGGTCAGGCCCATACGTTTCGCTATATTCATATTCATGCGGTCGTTATGATCGCATATGCTTGACACCAAAGACGTCTGATTACGGAAAATTATCGAGGTTGGGCAATGCTTCGTAGATAAAATAATTTTCCAGCAGATGTGACTTTGCAGCATTCACAAATCGACAGCTGTGAGACTTGAACTCACGCGGTTACCCCAATAGATTTCGAGTCTATCGCCTTAACCGCTCGGCCAAGCTGTCTTAGCACTGAAGACAGCACCTACACTGCATCAGCAAGTTGCTTTCAGTATGCCACGCTACCTAACACATTTATCACGCTCTGTTTTCAAAGTTTACATTTTAGCAGCTACAAATACGAGCGGCATTTCCTTAGCTACAAAGGTCAGGCCCATACGTTTCGCTATATTCATATTCATGCGGTCGTTATGATCGCATATGCTTGACACCAAAGACGTCTGATTACGGAAAATTATCGAGGTTGGGCAATGCTTCGTAGATAAAAATATTTTCCAGCAGATGTGACTTTTGCAGCTTCACAAATCGACAGCTGTGAGACTTGAACTCACGCGGGTTACCCCAATAGATTTCGAGTCTATCGCCTTAACCGCTCGGCCAAGCTGTCTTAGCACTGAAGACAGCACCTACATTGCATCAGCAAGTTGCTTTCAGTATGCCATGCTACCTAACACATTTATCACCGCTGTTTTCAAAAAGTTTTCAAATTCACATTTTAGCAGCTCCAAATACGAGCGGCATCGTTCCTTAGCTTCAAAGGTCAGGCCCATACGTTTCGCTATATTCATATTCATGCGGTCGTTATGATCGCATATGCTTGACACCAAAGACGTCTGATTACGGAAAATTATCGAGGTTGGGCAATGCTTCGTAGATAAAATAATTTTCCAGCAGCTGTGACTTTTTGCAGCCTTCACAAATCGACAGCTGTGAGACTTGAACTCACGCGGGTTACCCCAATAGATTTCGAGTCTATCGCCTTAACCGCTCGGCCAAGCT